>NW_010586456.1:48378-71529 GCF_000705375.1 Tinamus guttatus | reverse complement strand
CTTGTGCAGCTAATGTTGCACTAGTTATTTCCATGTTGCACCAAGGGGTGATATAGAAGGATCGTGTTCAGCTGTCCAAGAGTTTCTTATGTCAGACACTGACTGGGGTCAATTTCTGACAGAAGTCCAAAAACTCAGTGTCTTACATGGCTGTATAACTCCACTCTGGTGACCCAAGTGATAACGCAGCAAAACCAGTTCTGCTGCATAGGTGGGTGATGACCTGTTTCCTCCCTGTGCAGCCCTGAAGAAGTGCAGTGTAGAGCTGCAGTTCCTTGATCAACAGCATGCCAGTGGGTCCCAGAACTTCCTAAAATATGCCTCCAGAGCACATTCATGCTGCCAGAGTTGTGGTTTGGGAAGGTGTCGTGATTATGACTGTTAATTACTCCTGCTGGGACAAGGAATTGGAAATGCCCTTTGCACTGATATCACACCATTGTGCAACCTGGTTAGAGATTCATGGAAAGTCCACACAAAAAAAAAATCATGGAAAGAGATTCTCACAGGTCATCTAATTTATTTTCTTAAGGCAAGATTGGCTCCCTTTCCACTGATTCGATCAGATGTTAGCTCAACCGGCTCTTACAAACCTCAATATTGGATTTTCTACCCTCTCCTTGTCAATATGTTCCAACATGGACTCAACTATTCTGCACTGGACAAGTGGGAAGCCAACAAAGTAAGGCAACCCTTAGGTCATGTGCTGTGGTGGAACAGTTCCTCAAGGAGTGGAGTCTTGCTCATGATGCGGGATCCTCAGCACTATATTTAAGCGTTTATTATAAATAATTTATTAAAAATAACAAATGCTTAAATGATTAGGAATGGGATCAAAAGAAATGTTTGTGTGGATGATGTGGTGAAAGTGCAAATTGTGATGATGCTTATAGTAAAAACAGAATATGTCCAGCTTTGTTGTTCTGTTCTGAGAAAGATTTCCTGACCAGCTGAGACTCTCCTTATTTCTCCTCCATCCCCTTGTCACCTGCACAGTGGCCTGTGCTTCCATTTCTTTTGAAGAGGTCTCACATTTGGCAAGACTTGTCTCTGTCAATGCAGCCACGTGAAGCAGTTTCCACACTGACCTCTGCTTCTTGCCACATTTTCCATCTCTACAGCCCACCACCGCCTCAATGGTGATTTTCGAAACATCTGTAGCATTATGTACTGAACAAGAGCACTGAAATGACTTGGGTACAAATAGCCCGCTTTCCAGGAGAGGAAAAAGAAGAATGAAGGATTATTTTTAACCCAGATCATTTTGACCTGGCACAAGGACAGGAGCGTGCAAGGGGAGAGGTTAGGGATAACGGTGTCTTAAGCTGGCTTTCCTTCTGGAGGCAACGTGCCATATCCCAGTGCTTTCTGCCAGTCCCACTGCTCTGCAAAGAGATCCTTGTTCTCAGCTGGAGGATCCTAGGAATGTGTTCTTCCAAAGTATCTTATTGCTACAGCTCTCAACTAATCTAAACTCAACTGATCTAAAAACTAGGAAAGTAGCAGTCTCTCTCCACATACGCTAAACAAGTGAAACTGAAATGCCACTGAGGGTGAGGATTTATGGGAAGGGGCCCAGGAACAAGAAAAAGAGATTAGCTGTAGACAGCCCAAATATGGCCTGAGAAACAAAACAGATGAGAATTCACCTCTTATAACTTACCTGACCTAAGGGTCAGTTTTTTGAGATGAATAAACCGGTCTCTGTAATGTGTGATTTTTCTAAGTGTAACTGACTAAAGTCTGTGCATTCCCATAAAAGCGTCTTAAGTGTAGAGAAATGTATTGCAGGAAACAAGAATCCCATGTCCTAGGGTATTTCAATGGTTATTGGAAAGAGATGGGTAATTTCGAGGTTGCTCTCTAAACGAGCATACTTATGTAGGTTTGGATTCCATCCAGATTCAGCTATCTATACCTCAGTGTCTAAATATCAATGTCTATGAGCAAGGTATGTGTCCAAATTCCCAGAGTTGTTGAGGCTTAGCCAGCAAAGTCAGCTGAACTTGGAGCTACCCAAAGGTAAGTGTTTAACTTAGAGACCTCCAGAATCACTTAGCTTCTAGGCCTCTGGCTTCCATCAGTCTTGATATTTGCAAGGTGAAGTCCCAAAAGTTCTTCACAGGATGGTAAAGTGTGAGACCAGGACTCTGTCCTTCACCATGCTAAATTGTTAACATCCTCCCTGTTTTGATTTTGGCTCAGAAAAGTAACCCCCCAAACAATTCTTGGGCACAACTTGGGAATTAAAGCCTGGGACCATTTCCTCTAGGTGGCTTGGATGTGTTAAGAGTTCAGACTGCACCAGTTGTATAGACTGCACCTACAGGCCCCATATCTTCAAAGAAGGGTTTCACTTTCCACCTCTTAATGCAGCCCTAATGTTCTCCTCCTGATTCTTAAATTAATTTTCCACAACTTTCCTTCTGGTCAACACCAAGCTTTTTCCTTTTCTTTCTAGTCATTACAAAGAGCAATATTTTTTTTTCTTGAAATAAATAAATATTCCCTAAACACAATATCTTCACTATTCTTCAATGTCCATATTTCTTTCAATCTATCCAGACTATCTTTTGCATTTTCAGCTTTGAAATGTTGCAGTTCTGTTATCTGTCTTACAGACCATATAAGTTAAGATTATCTACATATAAGATATGTCCTGAGAATATTTTCCACAGTAAGTTCTAGGTCTCCCCTAGAAACCTCTTCCAAGATTTTCTTTTCTCCGTATTTTTCATATGCAGGAAAGTGAGAACAGATCAAGCACCATGATGTAATCTATACACATGGCCTTGGGATTTCTATTTTGAAAGAAAGTTTGTATGTCTGGACTACTACTTGGTTGATTTTTAATTGTCTTAGAATAATGCAATTCACAGCATTTAATAGCAGAATCACAATGCCTTTTTTTTGCTGCCAGTTTTAACCGGTCTCTTGAAAACTGAAAGTCAAAAGGAAAATTTCCTCTACTACAGATAAATCCATCTCTTCTTCCATAGACGAAAGTGTTTGCCCCTTCAAACTTTTTGTTTTGTTTTTCTATTACATCTCATGATCTAAAGTTGAATATTAAGATAAGTTAAATTAACTTTGAGTTGACATGTATTGTCCCGGCACCTGAGTTCTAAGTTATGTAACTTTTTTTGGATAAATTCAGAACACTTCAAAATTACAAGACTTTGGTTTCCCATTATAAATATACATATACATATAAATTGAGACACATATAGAACAGGATTTTTTTTTGTGCTCTTTCCAGATACGAATAATTTGAAAAAACAGAGAAGAAAAGTCTTTTCTTCCTTTAGTTAATTTACCTCATCCACAAATGTTTCCACTGAACTTTTATGTTGAATTTAATAGTAATTCACAGGGAAATGCACATTCAGACCAAAAATCTCACAGGTTTTTGCACATCAGCACTTTTTTCCATGGGAAAAAATTATTGTCTCGTTTATTTTAGTAGACTTCATTTCCTCTTTTTTTTTTTCCTTTTCCAATTATCTTTATCCTAAGGTTTTGCCTAAAAAGGAAGAAATGCTACTATTTTTATATAGCCGATGAAAAGCTGAACATTTTATCTCTCTTTTTTTTCTGTGGAAAAAGCCAGAAGAAGGTAATGGGCAGCTATGCATAATCCTAAAACTGATGGAGCTGATAGCAAGCTGAAGGGTCTTGTTGTTGGGTCAAGATCCACTGGAAGCCTGCAGAGATCTCACTTTGGGTACCATGCTTATTTTGCTGTTCCTCTGTCTTTTCTTGAACCCAATTGTATGTCTATTCCCTTCTTGTGTGTTTTTAAAATCAAACTAATGAGTTTCTTGTGGAAACATCATTTTCTTTGTTACTTGTTTCTTCAGTGCCCAGTATTATGGGGCCTTGGTTTCTCTTTAGTCAGAAAGACTCCTTCAGTGCTGTGAATTCAGAATGAATCATAACAATTATGCAAAACTCAGGTCAGTAGAAAGATCCTAGTTCCAATGTTAGTACAAATCCAGAATGGCAATGTCTATTCTGATTATTATTCTAATTCCTGAGGCTTTGAACAAGGTGAAACTGATACTGTGTGCAATAACAGCAGACTGATTTTTGTGGCCATGTGAGCAAAAAGAATGCTTTTCAAAGCTTTTTTTTTTTTTTTCTTTTTTTTGCATCACATGGAATGCCTTCTATGAGCAAAGAACTAGCCCCGCAGAAGTGGCTAGGAGCTTAAATATTTGGGCACTGCTTTCAGCAGAGTCACAAATCCCTCTTCCCAAAACAATGATATTTGTTGTCAGTCTCTAAATCAAAACAGTTATTTGATGAATATGGCAGTGCATAAAATTTTATTTGCTTTTAACACAGAAAGCAGCAGGCAAATTTTTAGCAAGTGTAAACATGGGGCTGTTTTCAAGTGAAGGTGCTAGTTACCATGATATTCCAACTAACTGACAGGATGAGCACTGTTTTTCAGTACATGTTAGTTAGGTTATAATTGACTTGCCATTAACTTGCCAGTGAAACTTTTGATTTGTGCAAGTTTGAAGGCTGAAAGGCTTCAAGGCTTGTATTCTTATCATCTAAATCTGATCAGCTCATTAGACATTTAAAATGGGGGTCATTTTGCCCATGGGAGGTGATTGCCTCTTTTTATTGAGTGTAGAGGAAGATCAGAAGACTGACGTTGACTCATAAACAGAAGTTAGGAAAAATTAATCCAGGTTTTTATACACTTTGCTAAAGTGCTGCAGATATTCAAATATTAGCAAACACAAGATGTGGGACTCCGCAACTGAGAATCTCCTTGCTCACGAGACAGCTGAAAATTGCAGCTTATCTAGTTTTTTACTAGGGACATCAGTTCTGAGTTGAAAAAGAAATGATGAATGATTATTGGGACTTCTTTAAGCCATAGGAGCCCAGCACACCTAGTCCCAGATGTCTTGGCTCTTGCATTTGCTCTTGAATCACAAGACCATCCATTTGCTGGTCATCTTAAAAACAGAAGCCAACTTCCTTAGAATCCACTACCCTATGCTGTTTGAAACCACACTATGTTATGGCAAATAGTCTACATAGTTTACAGCTACTGGTAGCAATTACCATGAGCTTCTCCAATGAGATTTATGAACCAGCAGAAGAGTTTTCCAAGGGCTGCGGCCAGCTTTATGTTTGTTGGTGTCAGGCCAAGATTTGGATGTTTTTGCTTAGGCATATTCAAGACTGACCATAAGTTATTATATTTGATGATAGATAGAGTGATCTAGACCGTTATGCGGAAAGGCAGAGCAGATAACCAGAAAGACTCTATTCCTTTAAAGTCTACAAGAAAGAGCATTGCAGAATGAGCAATTTATACAAGAAAATTTCCTTGAGAGTTCAGTGAATTATTATGTGAGCTGTATCTGGGGAACAATCACAAATTAAGGAACGTTTCTTCAAGCACCGCTAGCTTGAGAATGTAAAAGATTTGCTATTAGAAACTTCTTAGGGTATGAACCCTGATTTTGTTCTGAGTTTTTATGTAGTTTGGAACAAGTGACACTAGATACCATAGTAAGTTTAATTTGGGGTCAAATCAAGACATATTTGGCAGTGGCCAATTGTAGCAGTCGTTGGGGAAGAATAAGGCACATGTGAAGAGATTCATTCCCATCCACCCTCCAGCAACTTGTAGGCTAAGATCTCCCCAAACTAGAAGGAACATCATCATCTACAATAATTGCAATAAATGAAATATTATCAGTATTCTTTCTGCATCTCACCAGCCAAATGCATATTCTAGGTCATGTCCTTACTATGTAGCATCCAAAACAAGGTCTAATTCTCTCGATCTCCAAAACTGAGCATTCACATCCAATCTTCTTACTGGGGAAGGCCTCTCATGTGCTAACTCCCATTTGTGCCTAGGAATTGCTTAGGGGAATGACAGTTGACCAGGCCTTAAATGCACCAAAGGCTCTTCTAACAATTCAACAAAAGTGAAAACTGTGTTCCAGTGCCTTGGATCTGGCATTGCTTAATTTGCCAGTAAATACAGAACTTTTATTTTCAGCTGTTATTAGGAAAGCTATTGGTCAAACTATTAGCACTAAATCATCCTTAATAGTGGTTGCATCTACAGTGACCTTAGGGTGCAAGGCCAGGAAACAGGCTTGTCTGACATATTTCCTGACTGAGATTTAAATAGATATTTAAACACTTCTAGCACATCTGTAGGTTGCCTGCAGACATCGTCCAGGCTGCTTATGTCTGGGCATAAACATGTCCAGAACATTTCTGTCCATGAAACGTGTCTGTCTTTATGACTGGTGTCACCAAGACTCTGATGGAATTGGAATAGGGAAATGGGATACATGGAGATAAATGGGATACACCATTTGAAACACGGTGTATATGTAGCCAATATGATAAGCGAAGTCATAATTTCCCCCCTTGGGGTAATTAATTTTCTCATTCCCTTTTGACATTTTCAGTATGACGCTTGGTGTCGTGCTGCTTTTCAGGTATGAATAATTGCAGCTAAGTTCAGACCCTCGTCTGCTTTAAACCGTTGTTATCAAGCGAGCTACCACTTTCCACCCACCATGTGCATGTGACTCATAGTCTAAAAACAAACCACAGGTTTCAGGTTCAATATTCTCTGGTTCCACGCCAAAACCACAATGACTCCAACAAGAATTACAAAAGTGATCTGTAAACCTCAGCAAAACTTTCCATGAACCTGATCCATAAGAAGACTCATATCCAGGTGTGTTTTATGAACCTTTAAGATGCCCTGTAATCATTTGGCCTGTTGCCTTACAAGATGTAGCTAAATGGACTCTGTGTGCTAGACCCTTTCTTATCTAACATACACCAAATCTAATACTTTCTTATCTAACATGCAAATGATTCTCTTAGCCTAAGGAGATTTTGTTCTCTCAATACTAATGTAGCAAAGTGTAATTATGTTCTAATTCTTTTGAATTTAATCCAGCTTGAAGATGTTTCTAAGAATGTTATTGAATATATGCAATAATATTTGTGAACATGATGATTCCATTCATTCATTTATCAAGGGTACCAAGAATGGAAAAATTCCACCCTCTCCTGGAAAAAACGTGAATTTTCTTTAAATAAAAAACATTGCTTCTGCAAAGAATTTCTACAGGACAAGCATTTTTTTTTTAATAGGGAATTCTATTTTTCCAAATGCTGTTTTTAAAGTTTTTACCGCTACTAGGAAAGGAAAGGATACCATCTTCTGCATTTTCATCAGTTTGCTTCTTTATGGCTCAGAGAAGAGAATGCAAAGTGAATGCAGAGAATACAACTCAGAAGGCTAGTTCTGGTTCTGAAACAAATTTGATTAATATCAGGGGAGCTGCTTTTACTATATTTCTAACTTTCATGTCTGTGCTGTAAGTTTTGCAATAGTGGGGATGAAATACTGCACTTGGCAATAAGAAAACTACAGTTAAACTAGGGTTTACAGCTTGCTTTGTTTCCATTTTATGCTTTGAGATCTTTACTCAAATGGTTATCTGAGCATAACAGGCTCGGTCTATACTGCTCAATTAAGCATCTTGCACCGATGCTAAAGCTAGGAGACACCCAGGTTGGTAAGACCATGGTGCAACACCATATGGGTTTATGACCTGAAACTAAAAGCAGTAGGATTTGTATACTCAGTCCTGATGCATCCACTTACAGCTAGGTGGAGTTCCTCTAGGTTTTGTTCCTCCCACCAGCTTCTACCTGGAATAACTTTTCATCCATGGTGTGGAGACACCTATGGCTCTGTATAAAAAGAGTAAGTAAAACCTGAACTCATACAATAGGGTAAAACTTGAACTCATACACCAAATCATTCCTGCCGACTCAGTCATGAGAACTGAATGCTCAGCATTTTTCAAAGACTTGTCAATTTTTAAGCTACTCAGAGAGGATGAGGACAGGTGTTGAGGTGGGGTGGATCTTAGCCTGACTCATGATCTTCAGATGCTGATGTTGGATGGACCTGGTGCAGCTGGTGAACTCAGACTCTAGCAAGAAATTGTGGCTTGTCAGAAGGTGGAAAGTTTTTGACAGAAACTTTCCAAGAAATACCCTCCTCTTTGGGATGTGAAAATCTACACACTTAATAGTGATTTTGAGGCTTTATCTTGCAAAGTCTGATTTTTAATAGTTTTTATGGTCATATTTCATATTGAGTTAACAGGGTGGGCTGGCAAGGAAAGGACCATCAAAAGTTTGCATATGAAGTCATTTTGATGTAGAGTCAGGACCAGCTCAGTCAAGCAGAATCTCAGAAAGGCACTTCTGGTCTTACCCTTTGCAGAAGCAGAAACCATGGCAAGACTTCACATGATACTACCAGCCTGTTCTCCAAGCTGACCTGGGCTATCAGCCTGATTCCTTCCTCTTTTCTTTGTCTTCCTCACCTGTTTCTCAAAAACTGTTCTGTTTTACTCATGCTTTTTTTTTCCCCCCAGTCTTTTCCCTGTGTTTGTTTTCTGCTGTCCAAGTGATTTCCAATGGTCATTGAATCTCCTGATTGCAGCGTTTCTCAGGGGCTGCTGAAGGACATGTTCATCCAAACCATTTCCAAGGCCAAATACAGAACATTTACTTTGTGCATATATAAAATTTCATATAGAGGGGAAAGGCATCCATGAGTACTCCAAGAAAAACTGCCAGCAGTGTAATAAGTAAACATAATCTTTGTCACATGGTTGACTAAGAAAGAAGTACAGTGCATTAGCTATCTATCTTTCATGTATTTCACTTGTCTGCTTAAGTGATCCATGGTCTGATTTCCAGATCACTAATATCAAAGTGATCGTTTCCATGCAGGTTTGCACAGTGGTCAAAACAGAAACCTAGACAAACTTGTAGGAGAAGTTCTCCTGCAGGCCATGTCCAAACAATTCCAGTAGACATCGATGTTTTGAGAAATGCTTGTTTGACAAACCATCTCATATCACTGCATTTCAGTTATAGTACAGAATCTGGAGCAATGGATTGGTTCATGTTTCAGTGATATAATTATTGAATAATGGTAACAAGTCATTTACACTTAGCAGGTTCTCTACTATTGCAGTAGCCTAGGATATTGTCATCTATCATCCTGCATGTGGATTTTGGGGCCTTGGATTTGAGATGAGGTGTGAGCCCCAGTGTGGAAGTGAAGGGAAGGGGAAGGATGTTGTGTAGACTTTTCTCAACCAGTTGGGTGCTACGACTTGCAGAGGATCAGATCCATTCCCTTACTCTCCCCATCCAATACTGCAATTTCCCCCTTTCAGTTCAGCACCAGGTTGTGCTCTACTTTTCTTCTGTTGTGATGGAAAGACCTTCTGGCTGCTCGTGAAGGACACATCTATGCTATGCCCATTTGCTCTACCGGCCTCTCTGCAGGCAGAAACGGGGCGTTTCATTTTCGTAGGGTGTGCAGGGGTTGCCCATGCTCATGTTAGCAAAAGCACAGTCAAGCAAAGCACTTTCCTTACCTTCTGCCTTCTTTTCTTCCGCCAATTTGTTAATATGTGTGTGGGCATGGAGTGGCAACACCCTATGATTCACCCTCTGACCAACCGATCAGCATAGCTTTAAAAAGCCACTCCCCAGAGGACCCACTGTGCAAAATCTGCAGCAGGGAAAGGCAGACAGGTCCCCTCCATGAATAAAATACAATATTTATTACCATTTAACCAGGGTATCCCAGCTCAGAGGCTGGATCCCTTTTGCATGGTCCAACTACAGAGCAAAAGGGCCACGCATGCTCCAGAGAGTTGTAAGGAAATGAGGAAACAAGAAAAGGAGGCAATGAGTCAGCATGGCAGGTGATGAACTCAGCCCGTTAGCCTTTCTTGGACACGTCTGTTACAAGCTTTTCCTGGCTCTCCACTGCATCTCAGCACTCCTTTGGAGGGCAGATCTGCTTACAGACTTGTGATCTCCACTATGTCTTGTATTATTTCCCCATTTGGTCGCTCTCTTTTGAATTTCTTTGGTTGGCCAGTAGCCAGCAGAGGAAAAACAAAAAGTATTTCCTTGCATTTTACCCTCATCAGAAACTGATATTTGTATTCAGCTTCTGCAGACTCTGGGAAGAATTGGAGGAGAGTATGTTCTCTACAAAAGGCAATAGATTCCTTATTTTAGAGTCTGTCTTTCTTCCATTTAGGCATGGATGACAATTCTAGTATTAATTGTGTTGCAGTAACACCTAGAGGTCCTTGCTGAGATCACAGCCTCATCAGAAACTGATATTTGTATTCCGCTTCTGAGTTCAGCTTCTGTAGACTCTGGGAAGAATGGGAGGATAGCATGTTCTCTACAAAAGGCAATAGATTCCTTATTTTAGAGTCTCTTTCTTCTATTTAGGCATGGATGACAATTCTAGTATTAATTGTGTTGCAGTAACACCTAGAGGTCCTTGCTGAGATCACAGCCTCATCATACTCAGTAGCCTACAGGAGCATTCAAGGACACAATCCATTCTCCAAACTGCATAGCAACCACATGGACAGAAAAGGCATAGTTCAGAAGCGAGTGTGTCCTTTTATTTCCACTTCACACATGGTGGTTTCCTCAACGGGACTTAGAGAAATATCTATGGACCATTTTTAAATGAAGAGAGGCCTAATTGTTTTGAAACAATCCATGCATGATTTGTATTCCACCATGATGAGGTGTTCCTGCAGTATGGGCATGGTAAAGTAGACAAGTAAACAAAAGCTTAGTGCTTTGCAAAGTCACAATTTTATTGTCCTAAGTACAAACGTTTTAATAAAAAATAAAGACAAAAGTGATATTTCCTTGAAATAGTCTATGTATGTAAATTTAAAGTACAGCAAATTGCAGCATTTTTTCGCATGGCAGCACCTGATCTTTATGGTCCCATAGTGTTTTGAGGACTAAAAGCTGAGTGACAGGAACAAAGACAGTTCAAGTGAGCAAGTTTTCTGCTTTCTAGTCCAAAACTTCCATCACAACCTCCCTAATTCTCTGCTTCTGATCCTAACTCTGCAGAGGTCAACAAGTTCCTCAGATGCCATTGAGATTTCGATCAGGCTTTATAGTAGGATGAGCCACCATTTCGTTGTCAGGTGTTATGCAGTGAAACTGTAGCAGGAGCTTATTTCAAACTTATTTCATGGATCGTTTCATGGTATATTTTACTTACAAGGTTTTATGTCTGAATTTTGAGCTGTCTTGGACTGTGGACAACCCTGTCCATGATCTCATATCACAGGGTTATTACGCTGAGGGAACTCAAGGGAGGGCTTAAATGGACCCTGATAAAACTGTTGAGCAATCCAAAAACATTTTGCTCATATGTTTTCCCAACCCCCCTCAAAGATCTTCACCAAAAACAGTTCATTTTCTTCCATTTTAGTCCTTACTGTTAACTTCTGGCAGACTGGAATATTTTGAATTTACTAGGTATTCAGATTCAGTTCAGAAATGAAGACACTGTCTATATATGAGTTAATGGCAGAATATAGTGAAAGAATAAGTAAATTCATTTCAGCGTCTACACAAATAACGTCTACTGGTGCTAGGTATCCATATTGCCATCATCACATAGTCCACAAAGATCTAGTTAGTCGTGTCAATCTAGCTCAGAGTAATTCATTTCCCTTTGTACTAATGCCAAAGGACAAATTTATTTGTCTAAGGTTAGGCATCTTGAGCCTTTTGAGTTACACAAGGGATCCAGGAAAGAAGCTGGCAGACATGCCACAAGATTTATGGGCATTCCCTGGTATTTTCCCCTTTTTCTCATCCACCACAAAAGAAAAAACCCAAAACACTTAAGATGACATTTAAGGTGACACTGTAGGTAACATTTACCCATACGGGGCAATAGGTCAGGCACTGCATGCAAAGCTCTATCTAACTGAAGGAATAAAAATAGAAGTGAGAGTCTTTGTAGATGTGGATTTTGGCATCTGAGATGGAGCCTAGTCTTTCTTTCCAGTCATTGGAGAGAAAGAGACAAAAACAACATCCACTCACATTTTGAATATCTCCAAGGATGGAGACTCAACTAGTTCTTTGAGCAACCTGTGCTTGACCACCTTCACACACACACAAAAAAAAAAGGAGGGAGGAGTTTTCTTATCTTTAAATGGAATTTCCTGTATAAATAAATAAATATATAATCCAATACAATATGGGTCAGACAACAAAGACTTCTGAAGTCGTGGGATTTCACAGATTACATGAAAGTAAAGTGTCCCTTAAAAATGACCAATTTTCACAGTAGCAGTGGTCTTTCTGCTTCAGGCCAGACCTGTATTTTGAGCTTGACATGTCCTTTTTTTTTTTTGATTTCCCTTATATCAGTATTATACCACAGGTGAATTAT
Source organism: Tinamus guttatus (assembly GCF_000705375.1). The sequence continues at coordinate 59,186 of NW_010586456.1, read as the reverse complement.
ACACCTGAAGTTAAAATGACTGTATTCCTAAAGAATGATTGCAATTATCAGCAAAACTAATTGAGGTAGCATGGCAGAATGAGCTAAGAGCTAGGATCCTGGAGAGGGGTACTCTATATTCATTGCAGATTATACTTGCTAGCAACTTTTGAATAGTCTGCCTCATTTTAGATATTGACATCAGTCCTAATCATTCCAGGTGCCTCCTATACCACATTGAAAAGATGGCTAATGCAGCATACATCCATTACTCACTTTACATGGACTATATAGCCTTGGTTGACTAGCTCTATCAATCCTAACTTCTAACTTCTAAATATCCAAGTGTGAAGCAAAATATAACAATTATTGTCCTGCCTTTTGTTTCCAAGCATTATAGAAGGATGCCGGTTCTTAATTTTCATCATTTTTTTCACTACTTATAGAAGAACAGCTTACGAAAAGCACTGTACAAAGCATAGGGTCCGAAAGGGATCATCATAGCATTAGGAGTAGGACTGTGCTCTAGGAGGTACATCTCAGCTCCTAGGCAGCTTCAGACAACAGGATCCCATGTGTTGGAACAGAGAAATTGCAAGAGTCTGCAAGACCATTTCCCCCTGTTACCTCTTCTTGAATGCCAAGTTAACATCAGATTACATTTCCATAATTTCATTTAATCACATCTCATATTTCATCTTCCTCTGGGGTTTACACTCTTCCAAAATGTGGATAGCTACTGTGTCTGTTTCTAGCCATGGTGCCATTGTCATACCTCCAGTCCAGTATCACAAAACACTTTACCAATTTGCTCTTTAATGTTCTGCTTCCTCTCCAACAAAGAAAATGGATGACAAACTCTATGGGAAATTGAATTATGCAAGAGTTGTAATAACTCTCTCACCAGAGGTTGTTGCATCAAGAATAGAAGAACGAGATTGCTTCTCTTGCAGCATAGCAAAAGAATGCTCCTAGTTTTACACTTCATTCATAGCTGAAAGCACCAAGATGAAGACTTCAAGGAAGCCAGTGGGAGTCCCATCAGTGCCTGAAACGGGGCTCAGAATTCAAATTCAGTAGCATGAGGAGGCACTTACATGCCTGTAGGTTCATAATTTCATCCTTTCATATTGGAAATAATTTTGTGCATCTCATTTAAAAAAAAGGGCTAATTTGAGAAGCAAAACACCGATCCCATCCTAGGAGACACTGACTTAGCCGTAAGTTGATAGACACCAAGGAAGGGACACAGTGTTTGGAGATAATTTATCCCTGGTGAAAAAACCACCATGTTGATTGCCTTGATGTCATCTGCAGCCATGCAATGAAACTTTGTGACTTGTTGTTAAGAGGACAGGATTCATATAGAAATGTGGCTAAAGTGTTTTGCGGAGCAAATTGAGGTGAACTATTATCTGAACTCGCAGGACTGTACTCTCCTGACTGAATGGGCATTGTATTTAACCAAATCGACACAGGAAAAAGGATTTCTTTAACTCTTCTAAGACCTGCAGGTGTATTTCTAACTACCTACGTGTTTTCAGCAACAAAGCACTGAAAGTACTAAATTTCCACACTTAGGTTATTATTATTATTATTAAGTAATGGCATAAGTTCTGCTAAGGAGTTGATGATGCCTTATATGCTATGGGACAGGCCATTTATTTTAAAAAGCATAGCACAAGCGTATTCCATATGAAAGAATTTGGTTTGTGCATTATATATAAATTCAATAGCTCAGCTGGCTCAGATCCATTGATTTTTGGAGATGCGTCATTGGCACCATCTATTTGCTGCACACACAACACAACAGTGAAGAGTGTGATGGAAATATCCACATACAGACACAGTACCATGTGAGGGAAAATCTTGGGGGAAAAAATAGCTTTCATTGAAAAATGACCTTTACAAAACCTTTACAAATGTCTTAAGGTTTATTTACTAAACCTTATGGAGTTTTGAAGGCAAGTTGCTCTTTACTGGGGTTGGAAGGGTTTTCATTCATATTTTTTCTTCCTTCTCTTCCCCTTTTTTCCTTTTCTCTTCCTCTTTTTTTTTCTCTCTCTCTTCTTTTTGTCTACCTACTTGGAAAAACTCTCTAAAGGACTAAAACAGAAACAGGAACATAAAGAAGAAAAAGAAATATATAGGATGCAAAAACCTACTCAAAATATAATTCACTAAATTATAGACTTTCTGTACACTTTCTGAGTAAATTAGATGTTTCCAATAGAAATGAATGGCCCAAAAGCAGGTATGCTGGTAGAAATGAGGGCCAATAGGCATAGGTGGATAAATTGAGCTTTGGGAGGTATTACCTGCTTCTAATCATGTAGACACAGGATTTTTGTTGCTTCACACAAAACATTGTTTAATGCAAGCAGCAGAAACCAAAGCCTCTCTTACCGTGCTTTTTTTTTAAGAACACCAAACACAGTGGGTCTCAGGTCACAGGTGGTGTTGTGCCCTGAAATGGTAAATAAAAAGTAATGAGAAGGAATTGGATTTTATTTATTCCTAGTCAAAAGCTGTTGTTGCATGCTTTACTGTAAGAAGATTCACCAGAAATATTAAGAACTTCCTGTGTAACCCAGGAAGAGGTCATAAAATGGAGATGAAGAGGCAGTTGATAGCCTGGGTTCTTATGAGGGGAACCAGAAGTCCTTCTCAGGGATGTTCCACACTGAGGGACAGCATCCCACACTGTGCAGCAAGGAAGGAATGCTGCAGGTAATCTTTGAGACAGCACTTGCAGTAATACTAGGGGAAGTCACAGTTCTCTTCCTGAGCAGAAAAAAGAGGAGAATTAATGATCAACCTGGGAAGCAGCATTGTTTTCCCACACAGAAACTAGAAGAATTAAAGATAATTCTCTATAAGGGAACCTGAAAAGACACCTGTTCTATCCCCTTCCTCAATCTCATGTTGATTGTGCTTATATCTTTCCCAGAAGATGAAAAACCTTCCAAAATTGACATGTCATCTCTCTTAAGCAGGCCCTTCCACCCCTTGCCTAGTCTTGTGAGCTCTGGTAAAGACATAGAAGGACTTCTTCAGTGAAACTGCGCTGCAACAGAGTCAGCTGATAACCTCTGGTGGAGCCATAAATTCTCTACTATTTGTATTGTCTCCATAATCATGTTTATTTTAGGTGGATTATCTAAACATCTATTGATTCTGGGCGTGGAAAGTGAAACCTTGGTCTGCTCCATCAGCTTATCCCGTTGCTCTTTTCTTTCTAGATCGACAGCATGCAGGCCCTACTTCACTGTCCCAACGTGCTGGTGTGTGTGGGCCGGGAACCATTTAAACCTGTATCCATGGAGAATTTGAGGAAACACTCCATTGAGAAGCTGCCCGGCCTGGCTCCCCGCTCCAATGGCAACAACATCAATGAAAACAATGAAAGTAAGAAACTCTCAGGGACTTATTGCGTAGCATGGCCTGCTCTTGAGCCAGAAGTTGTCTCCAGGCCTGTGTCCCCCACAACATGGAGATTACGGGCTCTATTGTATGGCCCTATTGCACAAATGTCATGTGCACTGCCTCGCTTGCAAAATGCACTTCCCTCTCTCTGCCTCCCAGGCATTTCCATCCTCCCCTTCTTTTTCTCTGGCTTCCTTCTAGGATTTCCTCCCTACACCCTCCAGTCTTTCTTTTACATGCTCCCCGTGTCTGGCTGACTTCCCTTGCTCTTTCATATCTCTGTGTCTCCTTTTCCTTCCAGAACTCCCTCCTTTCCTGTGTCTGCCTCTGAGACTCCCCAAACCCTGGAGATTTCCCACGAATCCTCTGTCCTTTTGTCTGTCTATCATATAAAACTAGCACTTTTGCATTTGCAAGCATGGGGATGCCTTGATCTTAGAAATTTGTATTTGTCAGCAGGACACTCCATTTCTCAGATGTTATTGTACTTTCTCTAACTGCTATATAACTTCAGGTTTTGAAGGGCATTCCAAATGCCGGAGAACTGACAGCTACCTGCAGTGTAGCTCTTTGGAAACAAAACATTTTTGTATAGAAAGGTCATGTGCAGGAAGTGGTACGTTATGGATTTCTTGGGACAGTATTTCTTAGACATCTAATAATGAGTTATTTGACATCAAAGATAATTATCCTAGCTACCTTCTGTAGCCAATTAAGAGAAATTGCCCATTTCCAGAGGGCAATTCATCTCACCTACAACAGGTTTGTTTTAGGATGAAATGAATGGTGCTTTGGAGGTGCTTGTTCCTCTTCACTGTCAATGGTAGGAGCCAGAAGACTCACTTGTGTTTTGACAACTAATTGAAGAAATTTAAGTACAGAGGAGTCTCACGCTCACTGTCTAAGACAGAAAAAAAAAATATGGAGGGAGGAGAATAAACCAAAGCTCTTTGTCCGTCAAAAGAATGAATAAACCTATTGACTCAAATGCGTAGGGATGGTCAGATAGGGACTGCTTCATGTGATTTGTTTGTTGTGTTCCGTGTTACATATTTCCTTCCTGAAGTGCCCCCGTTCAACTGCCCACATGCCCACAGAAACAAGTGGCTGTCTGGAGGTGTGCAAGTGAACTTTGAATAGGCTGTGCAAGTGTTAGAAACAACATAGACCCATGTCTTGTGCAACAGCATGATAGCAATGCACTCTGCTTGCACTGGAAGATCTAGCATCTTGATAAACCTGTGCAGATCACTGCACTGAGCCATAGATATCTGCCTTGGATTAAAACACCCTTAATACCACTTATTTTACTGATTCTACAGATAGCACTGCTATTCTTTGTAAATATTAGCAGCTTACTCCTCCCTTTCCATTGGCACCTTATGTGTTAATAAGTATTATAAGTATTCATAATGGTACATATCTGCATGGAATGGGTGCCACTGTGGGGTACATTGCCCCAGCCATGCTTCCTGGCATAATGAGTGGATAAATAGGTGATGCAGAAAAAAATATGAGATACTTGACTATTAGCTAAAGAAGTAGGTCATTTCTCCATGTGTAATTCTTTGGACTGAATAGTAAGAATGAAAACATGCTCAGGTAAATTAAGGCATATTTATAATGTGATAAAAAAAGGAAACTTTGTTCTGCATTTTCTTTTTTTGTTCCTGGCATGTATTACACTATATAATACAACAACAAGAAAAAAGTGCACATGTTTCAATTTAGATTCAAAAAAACAATGCTAAGGTATTGAAGCTTTTATTACAGACTATTTATTCAAAACATAACATTTATGGCCTTCAGTTATTCAGAGTCAAAGTTGCAAATGAGGTAAACTGGCATATGTTTAGCTTCAATGGAGCAGTATCAATATTCACTGTTTTTAAAGGTTTATTCTGTATATTATTTCTTATTCAAATGTATTAACCTTTCTTTTCTTTTTTTCTTTCCTTTTTCCTTTTACCCCTTTCCCCTTTCCCTTTCCTCTTTCCCCTTTCCCTTTCCCCTTTCCTTTCCCTTCCCTTCCCTTCCTTTCCCTTGTCTTCCCTTGTCTTGTCTTCCCTTGTCTTGTCTTCCCTTGTCTTGTCTTCCCTTGTCTTGTCTTCCCTTGTCTTCCCTTGTCTTCCCTTCCCTTTCCCTTGTCTTCCCTTCCCTTCCCTTGCCTTGCCTTCCCTTGTCTTCCCTTCCCTTGCCTTTGCTTTCCTTTGTTTTCCTTTTCCAAAACTCCAGTGAACTTTGGACTGAAAGCCAAAAAAAGTGTGATTCATCCACGGTCAGCATCAAGCAATAGGTCAATGAGATTTTCTTTATCATCAGAAAAGTCTTATCCAAATGGTCTCATGACATCACCAGATAATGGTGCACCTTTCACAAACAATTGCTCTCATCCAAAACCTGGAGACCTGGTCCACTCCTTGGTCAATGATGACATAGAAAAACGGGTTCATGTGAACAAGGATGGCAGTCTGTCTGTAGAGATGAAAGTACGTTTCCGCTTGCTAAATGATGAGACCTTGCAATGGTCCACCCAGATCAAGAAGTCCAACATGATGAGCCAGATGCCTTGTGAAGAGTCGGGTGTAGAGGAGGACAGTGGAGTAGACCCCATAAGCAAAATGAACCCAGAAGTTAGCTCAGAGGCAGATGATTCATTATATCCATGTGACGTTGACTCTTACATGTCAAAACTTGAGGAATCGGAATGTGACGAGGCTCATTGTCATAGCTGTGGGAAGAAGCATCAGGACTATGACATCTGGAAAAACCCCATGCACAGCTCACAAAGGGAAGAGCCCAGCGTACGGAGCACCTGGCACAAACGGTCATCATGTTCCAGCACATCCTCCCGGAGGAGGGTAGTCCACAAGAAAATCGCTTCTGTGGATAGTCTCCACACGACATCCAGTGAAGAATTCTCTGAGCACATTGTGCAAGAGTCGTCATCCTATTCAGAGACTATAGAGAACAGGGTGGCATACCGTTCCATTAAAAAGTGTACGTGTCGAAGTGATTTGTCTACAGCTGCTTCCAATGGAGAAGACCAGCAAGAATGCACACGGACGAGCACGAGCAATAGTCAGAGGCCTTCATCTTTGGGTTTAGCATCACACTCAAGCTGTGAAAACAACCTGGATACTCAAGAAGCCCCTGAAGACCAGGAGGACAGCAAAAGCAATTCACAAAATGAGGATGAAAGCTTTGAAGTTTCCTCTGTGAAATGCATAAAGGAGGATGCAGAGGAGGTTGAGAGCAGCAGAGTTGGGAGTGCTGTGTCAAGGTCATCTCTGCAATCCAGGCAAAGCAAAAAGAACATACATGAGGAAACAAGTAGTGTGGGCAGGAGCATGTCCTCTTCCAGCCTTCAGAAGGCAAATGAAGAAGATAACACCGTGTGCTCCAGTCCTGCTAACAGTGTTCACAGCAGGTCGAGTAACTGCAGCACACCGAAAGCAAAGAGAGAACGGGATGACCATTCAGAAGACAACGTGGTGATCTCCTCCTTCTCCAGTGAGTCCTGCCCTAAGAAAGAATCTCAAGAAGCAGAAGTGGAACTAGAAGAAAATGAAATCAATGAAGTCAGCTCAGTGTCAGCAAAAACAAAGCCCAGCCAATCAGTTAAAGGTGAGAGCAGTGAAGGTGAACGATGCTCTACACAAGGAACTCTCCCTTCGGGAGCAAGTGATGGGCACAGCAGGAGAAGTGACAGTGATGAAATCATTCCGTGCAATGCCTCTCACTCTTCCAGGGGATCCAAGAAGAAAAAACACAACCATATTCATTTGGATGCACAATCTGAAATGTCTGTGTCTTCTCTTGAATCCACTCACAGTAAAAAGAATTCCCTACATGCAGATGATTTGAGATCATGCAGCAGGGTGTCTAATTACTCCAAAAGCTCATGCGAAATTAAGAAAAAATCTGTCATAGATCTCAAGTCTCATAATTCAGGCTCTTTTCACTCAAACATTTCATCTACTAGTGAAGCTGAGGCAACTGCTGTTATTACTGAAGAGCAAAGCTCAAAAAGTACCACTAATGGCTACAGTGAATCCTCAAAAGGTTCGAAGAGGAGAAGTCAGAGAGAAGAAAATAGTAAGACATCATCCCTGTGCTCAAGTGTTTCAAGTCTTAATGGAAAAGCTGGAGAAGGTCATTCCAAGATAAATTCAGAGACTCCTTCTTCAAGACATGGAAGTCTGAGTGAGAGTTTATGTTCCAAAGGTGACCACTTAGCTGATACTGGGAATAAGAATGGAAATTCTGCAAGTGTCAGTTCAAGAGTCTCTTCAAATTCAGAAGTAAAAGATCAATGTTTGTTGACACAGATATCCCAGGAAAGTGATGAGAGATGTTCACAATCAAATATATCTCAGTCTTCCAAATCAAGGCAAAGGAAAACAAGGAATCTTCATGTAAAGATGTCAAACTCCAGCCGAGCATCAGTTTCAGAGACTATGTCAGTATGCAGCATGCATTGCCCAGCCCCACCAAAAGGGAAGCCAAGTAGCAAAAAAATACGATCAGCCATGCTGAAGAATTCCTCTGTGAGCAGCATGGGTAGTGAGTCAGTGCTGACCACAGGAAAAGGTCAAAAAGAAATTGTAGATTCCTCCAAACCAACTTCCCTGGGATCTAAATCAACTACAATGGACATAAACGACAAGAAGAATAAAGAGGAAAATGATTCTTCCAAAGAAAAAGTGAAGGAAGAATTAGAAGACATGGGCACACAGGAGGAAGAGAGTGATTTAATGCCATCTGCTCTGCCAAATACATCTCCAGAAGAAGTTGTGCAAGAGTGGCTGAGCAAGATCCCTTCAGAAACACTGCTTATGAAATATGAAATGGAAGACATTGGAGAAGAGGAATGTGTAGAAGCAACCACTGAGGTATCGCATTGTACAAATGATGAAGAAATCTCAGAGGAGGAAAGAGCTGAGAAAAAGAATGTAGAGGAGGAAGAAAATGAAGCAAAAGATGAAGTGGAAAAAGAGGCAGCTGAAGCTGATGTGATTAATGAAGAGGATGAAAAATGCCTCAATCAGGAACAAACTTCTGAGGTCGTGTCAGAAGCTGACAAGGCCAACCAGGCAGAATGCAGGCAGTTAGTTCCATCAAGCCAAAATAACATTAGAAGAGACCTGCCAACCTCTGTCCAGACTTCTGTGCAGATCATGAAGGCCTTGCTCAGTTCGAAACAGGAAACAAAATTTGATCGGTCAAACAGTTTGCCTGAAGTGTCCCCCACAATGGGGAGAAAACTGAGTGATTCTGCCAACAGTTTGATTACTTGTCTTGCCAGTCTCCAACTTCTTGATGAAGAGTCAGAAGATACATCAGATAAATCAAAACATTTGAATAAGTCAAGGTATAAGGAGCTGCTAAATATTTTTCAAGCCCTATGGTTTGGATGCCCTGCTGAAATAAGTGGTTCAAGTTCAGGCCTACAAGCAAATGACCAGCCAAAGGCAGGCTCTGGGTTTAAAATACCAAAATCCATAAATAACGGTTTCACTCCCATGTCTTCCTCTGGTGTTGATGTTAGCAGCGGGTCAGGTGGCTCACGAGAAGAGGGTGCAGCTGGTGCCACAGATTGCACATTATTGGAACCAAAAACCATTGAATCCAAATTGGCTGGACAAGAGGAATCTGTAGAGACTGGCACTGAACTGGCTGAGGCTGAGGAGGAAGGCGAAAAGGAAGAACAGTCATCCCGACCTTCAACAGCCTGTTCAAAATTGAAAGCTGAGGAAGAAGTCCAGTCTGTTCAGGAGCCAGAAGAAAATAAGGAGGATCAGTGCAGTAACTGTGAAAATGGTCAGGAGGGAGAGGAAGAAAAAGAAAATGAGGAAAATTGCAAATTAGACGAAAATGGAGAACAAGTTGCTGATGCTGTAAATGATGAGCTCCCAAAAGAAGATCTTGAGGAGGCAGATGAACAGCTAGCTGCTGCCAATGATACAAACATCAGTGATGCCAATGGTGAGACAGAAGTGAAAGCTGATTTGGAAAAGCAACTGGGAGAAGAGTCTCCAAAAGACCTAGAGCCCAGTGTTGAGGCAGACACTGATGTGGGGACATCTCTTGTCCAAAAGAACCCAGTGGACCCAGATCCCACCTGGGTCCTGAGACTGCTCAAAAAAATTGAGAAGGAGTTTATGACTCACTATGTCAGTGCCATGAATGAGATCAAAGTCAGGTGGAACCTACAGGACAACCAGCAGTTGGATGAAATGATCCTAGAGCTGAAGGAGGAAGTGAGCAAAAGGATACAAAAAAGCATAGAGAGGGAGCTGAGGAAGATCAGAAGCAGAGCAGGGAAGAGGACACCAAGACCTCCCTGTGAACCACTCAGGCGTGAGTCAACGCTCCAAACTGAGCAGAGGAGACGGCGATTGCAGACTATGCATGAAAAGTCATTCTTCAGTGATAAGAATGGAACCCAGAGCAGGCTGGCTTGCACATCAGAATTATCATATGATGTAGATGAAGAAGCATTTAATACGGCTTTTGAGGCCAGTATTAGTGAACAGCCAAGTGAGGAAGAATATTGCCCATGTGATTCTTGTCTGAGGAAAAAAAGAATTTCCAAGCCCACAAGAAACCCATTGGTGGCCACCAATGCCCCAGTCATGAAAGCGTTTGATTTACAACATATCCTGAAGATGAAGAAAGATGATAATGAGGAAATCTGTGCCTCAGAAACAGCTCAGAACAACATGACAGTCTCCAGCAATCCCGTAGAGGAAGCAGCAGAAAATGGCAGTGCAAACATGGAGAATGATAAAGGTGAACTCCAGCCAGGTGAGATCGAAGTGGAGGACAATGAAGAAAAGGAATCAGAATTAAATGAAGTGAGTGACTCAGGGTTGAATGAAGATGCAGAAGAACCCAAAATAAGTGAGATGGATGACAAAGTCACTGATGAAGAGACCAAGGAAGAAGTGGAGGAAGTGGGGGAAGAAAAGAAAGAGAGGGAAGAAGAAGAGGAAACAAAAGAGGAGGAAGATGATGAAACAAAAGAGGAAGAAAAGGATGAGGAAGTAAAAGAGGAAGCAGAAGAAGAAACAAAAGAGGAAGAGGAAGAAACAAAAGAGGAGGAGGAAGTACAGGAGGAGAAGGAAGAAACAAAAGAGGAGGAGGAAGAAGTGAAAGAGGAAGAAGAAGAAACAAAAGAGGAGGAGGAAGAAGCAAATGAGGAGGAGGAAGAAACAAAAGAGGAGGAGGAAGCAAAAGAGGAGGAGGAAGAAACAAAAGAGGAGGAAGAAGAAGCAAAAGAGGAGGAAGAAGAAGCAAAGGAGGAGGAAGAAGAAGCAAAAGAGGAGGAAGAAGAAGCAAAAGAGGAGGAAGAAGAAGCAAAAGAGGAGGAAGAAGAAGCAAATGAGGAGGAGGAAGAA
>NW_010586456.1:21141-48225 GCF_000705375.1 Tinamus guttatus | reverse complement strand
AAGAAACAAAGGAAGAGGAGGAGGAAGCAAAGGAGGAGGAAGAAGAAACAAAGGAGGAGGAGGAAGAAACAAAGGAAGAGGAGGAGGAAGCAAAGGAGGAGGAAGAAGAAACAAAAGAGGAGGAGGAAGAAACAAAAGAGGAGGAGGAGGAAGCAAAGGAGGAGGAAGAAGAAACAAAGGAGGAGGAGGAAGAAACAAAGGAGGAGGAGGAAGCAAAGGAGGAGGAAGAAGAAACAAAAGAGGAGGAGGAAGAAACAAAAGAGGAGGAGGAAGCGGAGGAGGAAGAAGAAGAAACAAAAGAGGAGGAGGTGGAAGAAGATAAAGAAAAAGCAAATGATGAGGAGGAAGAAGCAGAAGAGGAAAAAGAGGAAGCAAATGAGGAGGAAGAAACAAAGGAAGAGGAGGAGGAGGAGGGGGAAGGAAACAGGGAAGAGGGAGAACAAGAGGAAGAAACACAACCTGAAGAGCAGGAACCCGAAAAGTCTAAAGCTGAAGATGAAGCTGAAGAAGAAGCTGAGGAACCAGAAAGTAGGGTTGATGGGGCTGCTGATGAACAGGAGACATCTGAACATGGAGGGCCTGCTGATGACTCTGGGGCAGATAACAATCCTGAAGGAGATGCAGCTGAAGGAAATGAAGAAACTGAGCAGGAAACCCAAGATGGTGCTGAGAGGCTGGAAGAAGCAAACCCAGAGTCAGAAAGTGAGGCATGTTCAGTCAAGGAGGAAGACGACAATGAAGGAGGCGACAAATGTGAGCAGAATGATGTGGAATTGACCAGTAATGGCCATGACCAGGCAAATGAGGAACACAAAGATGAAGACAACAGCAAATCTTCTCTGAGAGCTTCCAATGTCAGAAGAAACAGTAATGTCAAAAAAGCAGAGACTTTGACCAAAGCAGCCGCCTATTCTTGTTATTCTTCTATGGGTAATTTCTCACAGCAATCCCAAAAAGGGTCTGATGATGAAGAAGAAGAAGAAGAGGAAGAGGAAGACAAAGACAACAATAACCCCACAAGTGACGTCCCCAATGGAGAGATTCAGAGTGATGAGAGCAGCAAGCCTTCAAAGATGTATCCTGACAGTGAGGAGGAAGAAGAGGACAAAGCATCTTCCTGCACTGATCCTGTGGGAGAGGAGGACCAGCAGGATGCTGAAGGTGCAGATCCAAAGAAGGATGGCAATACTGATGAGGTTGTGGCTTCTAAAAAGAAAGAAGACTCTGATGAGATAGACCAGGATGACCTGGACTTCTAGAACTGTTTATCAAAAACTGTTTTCTTTTTCTTTCTTTTCTTTTTTTTTTTTAAAGTGTATTTTCTTTACGTATTACAGTAACTCCAGTGAGTCAAGCCATCATAATTGGCTTTTCTTCTGGGTTAAATGTGTTAAATTTGATCTTGAATCCTGTGAGTAAAATTGCTTATCTGCCCTTATTTCTAGAGGGCTGGCATTAAGTTTTAGTGGTTTCAGTAGAACAATGGTTTGGGAAAAGAGATTTTGTTTGTTTGTGATACCTTCTTCTTCCTCCCTCTTTTTCATGTCGTTTGCTGCTTGAGTGACCTGAGGCTCTGCTGGGCATCATCTCTGATTAACTTCAGGATGCCTTTTGTCTGTTGCATGCCATTTTTTTTTTCTGGAAAGACTGCCAATTACAGAACTGTGACAAAATCTGGATTCATTGCCAAAGTCTGGTCAGAGCCCACAGAGATGTACCCTCATTTTTTTCTCCTACCATCCTTTCTTTTCTTTTTTTTTCTTTCCCATTCCTCTCTGTACCCAGAGAAAGGGTCAGAGAAAGGGTCTGAGATACTGAAGTCTTGAATGCTCCTGCTTTCCTTGCTTGTATTTAGTAGAAGTTGAGATCATTCCTGTCTCCACTGGAAATCCGAAAGGGTCATCCCAGTAGCTTCCTCCTTCTCCTGTCCACCAAGGCATTTATACCATGCTCATCACTATAGTATCTAGTGATGTGGTGGTAGATAAGATGGATGAGTAAATTCACCTGTCAGGTATTGATGAGAAATGGGTAAATGCTGCATTGACCAAATTAGAAGTGGGCAAAGCCCACTTCCTTGTAAGTATATTTGAATATGCCAATGATGATGTCTAAGCACTTTACACTCAAACATTGTAGTACCAGGCCCTGTTCTGAAGCTATTCAGAGTTGCAGTTTCTCAGTGCCTCACCCTTGCAGACAACCAGCTATATATAACTAAGCTTACTTTTATCATGGAAAAAGATTGAACGTTTGTGCTGCAGCAATCAACTGGAAGACACTCAAGCATGCACAGGAGAGGCTGGACTTTGCAAATAGCAGTAGAATTGAGGTCTTGATTTAACTGCTTCTGTCTATTGTGCTGTTGTTATATTTTTGTTGTTGTCGTTGTCCTGGGGCAATGTACCAGAAGTTAAATTTATAAATAAATGCCCAAGGAACGTCAGAAAAAGTCTGACCATACCTCAAGTGCAAGCATATGGTTTCACCTCTTTGGGAAGCAGTCCCTTTCATCAACACTTCATCAACACAGGGGAAAAAAAAAAAAAGCAAAAATCTGAGAGAAGGTGAAAGCAAAATGTATGGTGAAAAAATGTGTGTCTATTATTTTAGGTTTGTGAAGGTTTATGCAAACACAGAGAAATAATTAATATTCAAATCAAATAATTAATACTGATGCCATTTCAGGATCAATCTCATAAACAATGAATTATTTTCCAGAGATAAGATTCATCTTACCAAAATTAAGAGCTAGGATTCGGCTCCAGATCAGGATATGTAACTTGAGGTATCTATGACATAGCTGTCCATGTTTTGTAGTCAATGGAGAGTTAGGTCTTGGCTCAGTTCCCTTCAATATAGGCTTACAGTGCAATCTGATGTCCCCCTTAGTGTTCAAGATAGCCATACAGTCCTTAAGGCACAGAAATTAATAAAGAACTGGGCCTTCCTAGAGGAACAGTGGAAGGGCACTCCCATCTGTAAGCTTCATCTAGTTGGCCTGGTTTCCTAGGACATTTCAGACGAATGGGTACAGCTCAGCTGAAACTTGACTGTCTTAAAGGTTGATATCTATCTTGTCTATCTAACCTCTATCTAAAGGTTGATATCTATCTTGTCATATCTATCTTGTCAGACCTGGGATTATGAATAGCTTTCGGGCAGCTTGGGTTCAATTCAACTCCATCCATAAAACTATGTGAGGTGAATCCTATCATATTCCAATATTCCAGTATTATACTATCTGTCTGAGTCCACACATTTGGAATACATGCATGCCCTGGTCTACATGGAGGTACACCACACCTGCTCCCATAGCTTCTGTACCATTAAAGCACCATTTAAGGTGCTATTTGAAGGCATAAACAGGAATTAAGTGGTGCAGGAACCTAGTTTCATACAGAACATGAAATCCCGTGATAGGTTTTGCACAGCAGTGTATTTTGCCCATATTAATTGGATTTGAATGCAAAACCTCCAACTTAGGGCCTTCTGTAACAATCAGAAAGAAGTTGTTGCTGGTTCCAACAATGCCCTTAAATACTCACCATTGACAACAGATTTGAAAGTCCTACTGAAACCTCATTGTCCGGAGTCATGGTTAAATATAACACCCACATAGGATCAATTGTCCCTCTGGCTTTTACTGTCTCAATCAGAGCAGAACAGCAGAGAGGACTGCTCTAGGGCAACATTTTCCTTCTGTAGCAACATCCTATGCCAATATTCTGACTCTGTATTAAATTTTTCCAAAGTTTCCACAAATACAACCACATCTTTTATATCAATAACATTATTAAGGCATGCACAATGAGAAAGATTAAAAATACTTTTACATCCACTGACATATAATTAAGGAAAAGGTGCCAAGGAGAAGGCTACAATGAACTGGGCTCATACCACTAACTCTGGGGACACGCTCCAGTTTACTTTTTGTTCTGTGTTCTCCAGTCAAAGAAAGGAAACTGGGTCTCCCAGAGCTCATTCGGAGTGTCCACTGTCATCTGGAAGGGTGAAGTCAATGGACTATAGCACCCTAACCCCAGCACTTGAAGCAACAACTTGAATTGAAGCTGTGACTCTCCCTACATCTTGGAAGACAGCCAGGTGCTAGCTTATCTCCAACCCCTGTCCAGGGATGCTGGATGGATGTTGCAGCACATTTGGTCACTGATAATGGGGTAGAGAGGTATTTCAGAAGCCACGAAAGATGCATTTTGTACCATGCATTATTCAGAACTTGTCAGCGCCTACAAGGAGGGGAACTGTTCCCTCAGCACAGCTGCTTGGTGGCCCTACAGCACATGCCTCTCCGCATCAGTAGGTGCAGGCTGCTATGGAGATGCGTATGGAAACATCTAGGTTTCATAGGGAATACGGTGGAATGTCTGCGTGCTGATGCATCAATTCTTGGTTCAGAAAACACGAAGCCTGGCAGCAGAAGGAATGTCTGAGCTTGGCATGAGAGCCAACCTGGAAGTGGTATGTATTTGCTTAAGTTTAAATGTTTCTAGTGAAAGTATCTCCCTCTGAGCTCATCATCCTAATTCCCATTATAACCAGCAGGGAGAAGGAGGCTGAGAAGAGCATGATTCATCTACCACAGACATCTACATTAGGAGGAGATGAACTACACTCTCAGCAGGCCTTTTCTCTCTGCTGATTACAAAGACAGTCTAGATAGGCTGCTCAGATGGAGATGTCTAGTGTGGGAAGAGCTGATCCCAGCTGAGCTGTCCAAAAGCATCTTGCAAGTTTTGCAGTGGGCCTACACTGGTAGGCTCTGCCAGGCAGCAGCTCAAGCTATTCATCCCACAATGAATTTTAAAGTTGTGCATTGGCTCCAAGATCATACTTTTCTATGAAGGGTTTTTATCTGCTAAAAGCCACCTCTGAAACTGAGTGGGTGCATGAGAAAGGCAGAACATTTCCCAGGATCTCTCCTCCAGCTTGTTCACTTTCTTGATTTTAAAGCAGAGTATGCTTAATCAACTTTACACCATGTTCAGTTAAGAAATTCCCTCTTGTGCGTATCTCAGGCAGCACCAGCAAGAAGAAAGAAAATAAACAAAATGCAAAAACACAATCATCAGATCTTATAAAAGGAGGGGACAAGGAGATTCAGGATCCTGGACCAAACTCAATGTGTTTGCTTTAAAAAAATCGAAGAAAAAAAGGAATGAAAGAAAATTGAAATCGCCAGAGCTCTTTCCCATGAGAACTGTCATGCTCATGTCTGTGTTCTGCACCGTCAGTGTTTGAGCAATGACTCATGCACGTGTGTCCTCTGCTCATGAATGGCAGAGGTGCTGGGCAGCAGTCACAGTGCCCTTCTTAGGGACATGTTGCCAAAGTAGGAGTTTCTTCCCTCCAACAGACTTCCCCAGGATCACCCAGAGCTTCGAGAAATGAAGCAGGTTGTTCGTGGTTATGTCTCTCCCATTTGCACCGCTTCCAAAGTTTACATTTCCCCACGGTTGGTGTGACTCACTTGCGTGTTCAGTCTTGCAGCTTCCCCCTCTTAAGGCAAAAGAACATGTTAACAACCCTCTCAAAAGCCACATTTATACCAGCTGGAAAGACACTGCTTGTCACCACCTGAAGGGGATTACAGCTGCTGTCTTTCAGCAGAGTTGAGGAGGAGGAGTAGAGGCAATGCGAGACTTGCACAGCTGTACAGCACGTTCTGCTGTGCATCTCTAACTTTCTATTTTCCTTTGGTCAGCAAGACAAATTGCTTCTTGATGTATGTTGGTTTTGTTTGTTTGCTAGTTTTTCTAAACAGGAAATATTCAGTGAAAGATAATGAAGAGCATGATGAACCACTGAAATAAATCTGCTCTGTAAAGCTGAGAGGTTTCTGCAGATGTGTGTTGGCAGAAGTTGTTCTAAGGGAAAGCAATTATCCCTTTTCCTGGTGGGTCTCACCCAGCACCATATTTATCTCCAGCCACTTGAAATCCCAGCTGTCTTGCAGGAAGGTGTTTGAGGTTTGAGTTATTATTTCTGTATCTCAGGCTCCTCCAGGAGGTTTTGTTCTGCAGGGCAAGGAGAGTTTCCAAGCTCAGTTCCTAGGTGCCCTGCAAGCAGACTTGATGATCTTGATTCTTTGATTCCCCAGAAAGGCAACTCTGTACTCTTGTGATCTTGAAGGTCTTTTCCCACCATAACGATTCTGATTCCCCAGAAAGGCAACTCTGCACTCTTCCACCATGAGACAGATCTGGGAGTAACCTCTCCAGTTCCATTACTTAAAAGAGATACCTCCTCTTGGAGGCAGCAGGACCTGGATGTGGTTAGGACATGAGAAAGGGGCCACACAGCCCTCTTCCAAGTTAATGCCTTGAGTACATGGTAGATAGGAACTTGGGAAGGGTCTCTAGGAAGTACTGCACCAAACAGCCTATTTGGCACTGTGTGGAGTCTCCCATCAATTCTACTGGAGCTGAGGGGCTGGAGATATCTACTTTCTCATTTGCTTTGAACAGAGAGCCCATCATGATGCCAGGTTGGTGGAGTGATCTTTGTAATCTCACTGCCAGTTCTAATTCTAAATCCTTGCCCTGAACTGAGTGCCAGGGTCTGCAGCAGCTCCAGCAGGAAAGGCCCCCATTGACCTGTCTAAATTTGGCAGCTTGATGCTTGCGAAGCATTATCCGTGCAATCCATGGGGATCCCATGGAGCAACCATGGAGCAACCAAGCAGCCTAGGAGCAACCTCGCACCAGCCCTGTGGCCCTCGCACCAAATGGCATCGCAATTTTTTCATTTGTCGAAAGTGCGAGGACATGGCCCTGCTCAGGAATCATAGAATCATAGAATTCTTAAGGTTGGAAGGGACCTCTAGAGATCATCTAGTCCAACCCCCTGCACACGCAGGGTCACCTAGAGCATGTGGCACAGGACTGCGTCCAAGCGGGTTTGAAGATCTCCAGAGAAGGAGACTCCACAACCTCTCTGGGCAGTCTGTTTCAATGCTCTGGCACCCTCACTGTTAAGAAATTTTTCCTCAAGTTCCTGTGGAACTTTTGGTGCTTCAGTTTGTGGCCGTTTCCTCTAGTTCTGTTGGTGGCCACCAGTGAAAAGAGGCCAGCCCCATCCTCCTCACTGCCTCCCTTGAGGTACTTCTAGACACTGCTCAGGTCCCCTCTCAGCCTTCTCTTCTCCAGGCTGAACAGGCCCAGCTCCCTCAGCCTCTCCTCATAGGGCAGATGTTCCAGGCCCCTGATCGTCCTTGTAGCCCTGCGCCACAAGGAAAGTATCATTTATCTAAGTCCCATGCTGTGGAAGAGGTGTTGAGCTGTCCGTGAGGTGCTGTGGCAGTACCAGTGGGCTTCTGTCCTCCCAGTAGAAAGGGCTTCCCAGTAGAAAGCCTATTGCAGGCTCCAGGATAACTAATGTGACATGCTTTAACCTTACGGTTCTTGCATAAAGGATGATGCTTGGGCTCCATTTCCCGTTTTAAAATAGCTGAGCTGAGCTTCCAGCCCCGTGACGGGGAGAGAGTAGGCGTAGGAGCAAGGTCAGGACAGGGACTTCTAAGCAGATGGAGATGCCTCTCTGTGGTGCCTAATTAGTCCCTTGCAGTGCAGAAGTCCTCCCCCTTCATGTACCACCCCCATCTGGGAGTCCCCAAGCCCGTCCCAGGCTGCTGGACAATCTTAGCACACTGGCTGTTTTGGCTCCTTTTCTGGCATACCTGATGCAGAAATATAGGAAGGGGCTGGGAAAACTGAATCTTGAGACAGTCCAGGATGCAAATCCAGTAAAACATCATCTCTTCATTTCCCACTGAAATGCTTCCTTGGGGCAGCGCCTTACTTGTTCACAAAAGCAACCTCAACCACATGTTAACATGTTGCATGTTAAGCTTCATGAACAAGAGGGTCTCTGGAATATGCAAAATTCTTCCCACTATAAATTTAAATGTTTAAAATAATTTCTTGGCTGCTAATTGTTCCAACTTCTTTGTTCCTTCAAGCCTGGATTGTTTCCCAGGTCACACATGGCTCTGGCTTCAGGGTAGACATCAGGGACCAACCTCTGCCTTTGACCATGTCATTGGGCAGCAGGATTCAATCCAGGGAAAGCATCTAGCCTGAAGGCAAGGGGTGCAGCCAGGTCTCCACCTTGTCCTTCAGTCTTGTGCTGCAGTCTGTCCCTCTGTGTCTCAGACACTTGAGTCACCACTTGCCAATGCATGGCATTGCAGAGGGCACCCACAGCACCCACATCTTCACATAGTCAGCCAGAAGAAAAAGATCTTGATCTTGATGTCCAAGCACCTAACTTCCACTGAAATCAGCGTGAACTGGATCAAGACTTTCTGCATGCAAGCTATTCTAGAGCCAAAAGTCCTTCATAATTTTCATCGGCAACTTTTGTCCATGTGAGGAAGTTGGGTTTCGATCTGTCCATCACTATCATAGGAGAAATGCACACCTTAGCTTAGTCTTTACCTGTCTGATTTTTTTCCCTCTTTCCAAACTATGGAGATGGATATCAGAATATTAGAGGTTTTTTTTTGTTTGTTTTTGTTTTTTTTTTTTTATGGTGGCAATAGACAGGCAGAGCTGGTTTGGGCTGTTCAAATCCAAATTTGAAATCCAGAGCCAGTGAGCTGATGGAGCAGATAAGAGAGCAGGGATCCTTCATTAAAAGCCTGAACCTAAATGAAGGAACAGGATTTGCCTATTGGCAAAAATATCTCTATGCTTCTGAGATGTTCATATTATATTTTAAAGCAGATACCTTTACCTCTTCCCAAATATTCCATCTTGCCCTAAACCCAGCCATAAAAGCAGATGCCCTTGTGCTTTTTTGTTGCTATTTTGTTTTGTTTTTGTTTTTGTTGTTGTCTTGCTTCATTCTGTGTTTTTCTACTCCTAGCATGGAGTATTTTGCTTGGTTTCTTAAGAAACTTGAAGAGTCGAAGTAGAAGGACACTAAGGAATTGCCTGAAGAAGGATACATCATGCTTGCCCAAGAATGGGTAAAGCTTCATCCAACTTTGCATCTTACTATACACCTGAGAATCCCATCCCAAGAACAAGTCCATCAGAAGGGACATTTCAGGAGTTCCCCATGGAGCAACTTGGTTTTCTGAGTCATGGACCTGGTGATTTATTTAACAAATAAGGGGACTTCTGGGAAGACACCAGGCCCATGAGGACATCAATTCCTGGCCAAATCAGTTCACAGCAGCAACGTGCCAGAAAGGAGGGAGAATGTGAGAAGGCAAATGAACCCGCTTGGTGAGATCATTATCTCCTGCTGCTTTGAACAGCAAAGATTTAGTTACATCAGGAGCTGCCAGCCAGTCACAGCAAGGTACTTCATCTAATCTCATCAGGCTTCACCTTCCTGTGACATCCCTTGAGCAAGAAAAGAGGATTGTGCATCCCTGGCCGCACCCTTGATCCACACTACGTGTGGGAGAGGAAGGACAGAAACTAGGAAAAATACCTCCCCCCTCCTCTTCCCTCCCTTTTTCCTGTTGATTCTCCATATCTCTTCCTGCCCAGTGATCCTGGCACAGACTGTCCTTTTCCCAGCAAGCTGACAGGAATCGAGCCCTTCCCTGCACACAGAGGGTTATTCCCTGCCAGGATGGAAGGGAGAGCTCTAGGCAGAGGCGAGGGATCCCTTTTCCAGCCCTGTGGATAAGGGGATCCTGACTCAGGGAAAACAGGAAGACCTCTGGGGAAACAGGGCATCCACCTCCAAGCAGGTATGGACTATACAAGCCTGATGAAATGCAACTACAGCTGTCCGGATCAGGAGTTATGCAGACAATTCCGACCTTGTTTTTCACCACGCTGGAGCAGAGCAGCTTGTGGAAAATGAGTAGGAGGGATTTGGCTTAGCACAGTTAACGGTCAAGAAGGAGAAGTCAGTCATACATTAACTGCATTTGCAGATGACACCTAGTTGGGTAGGCATTTTGCAGTGTCGTGATCCTCTGACCTTAAGAGATAACTCCCTGACCTGGGTCTTGTAAGAGCTTTTATTGTTTTATGTGGATCAGCCGCAAGGAAGGGAAGCCTCGCCTTTACCAGCAGCAGTTATACAAACATGAGGTAGAACATTTAAATGGCCAGCTTGCCTTCCCAACCGTAGGCATCTGGGGATAATGCTTAAATCATATCTCTGCTTTGCACTTATGGATGGGTAATTAACTCTGCAGGCAGCTGTCTTTCTGCTATTGAGCATGCATGCTACTGAGTCCTGGCCACACTGAGAAAGTCAGTGTCTACAAAATGATGTTCCTCATTCTTGTTGGCCTCAGTCTGGCGAAAGTCAGGAAAAATCAACACTCTCCCATCTCCCTGTTGCCTGTGCAAATGCTTGCTCAAGTCCCATCAATGCAGATCCAAAGGGGATCAAATCACCAAAGAGGCAAAAGTTGCTTCCTTTTGCTGCTGTGTCTTGTGCAAGGATTAGGTTGGCATCTTCTGGAAACACCCACTGGAGCAATCCCCAAGGCTAAGCAGGTGAGGACATGCTTAGCTGGTGAGTCCCAACAGGCCTTAGAAATGAATAATCTCCTCACTGTTCATTGCTGTTGAGACTTAGACAGCTCCAGACATGTCCAGAAACAGAATTTTATATATGCTGTGGGGACTGAACCAAAGGGAATTTGGGAAACAAGAGCGGGTGGCAATCAGGCATAGGCGCCTGCAACCTGAGTGTTTGGAGGATCAGGAATGAAATGCACAGGCAGAAAGATCCAGGGCAGAAGGTGGACTCATAAATGGCAACACAACAAAACAAAAATAATTTAAAAAATCTTTCTAAAAGAAAGGATTCTATTCTTTCTAGTTTTTTTTTCTTTAAATAAAATTCAGCTATCCCCCACACTGATTTACATTTTGTAGTAGCTTTCAGCTATTACAATGCTCTTGTCCAATCTTGAGGCTTAAGGGTTTCTAGATTTCTTATTAATGAGCACATATGAGAGCAACAACAGAGGCACCCAAGTCTTTGAGCCTTGTCACCTCCTTGGGCTGTCCCTGTCCCCCAGATCTGCTCCCCCTGACCACTGTGAGTACAGGGCTGGGTAGGCACAAGCTGCATATTTTCTTGGTGAGCTCAGGCTGCAAATGCAGTGATTACTGGGGGAGGATGCTCAAACTTTATGGATAATAGGTAGAAGTATCTTGATGAAAACTAGAAACTCAATTTGAACACTAGAGGCAAAACTGTCCCAAGGGAATTGGTGAGGTTGTAAAACAGGTTCCAGGGAGAACACTAGCATTTGAGCATTAAAAATTCACAGCTCAATATACTAGCTTTCTAAATTAGACAACGGGAGGAATGGACAATTAATAAGATTTTTGATTTCTTTAAATCTTTTTTTCTGGACACAGGAAAAAAAATCAATTAGCCTGTTTATGAAGCAAGCAATATCCTGACAACAAAACTCCATGAGATAAATTTTCCTCCCTAGAAAACATTAAACAAATCAACAAAAATTTTTGCCGAGAGACATAAGGAAATGAGAGTATCACAGAAATTAATGTGATTTGGAGTTGTTTCAGCGTTAGCCGAAAGGAAAATACAGCAATTTCCATCTGAATTATAGCCAGTATCATGCTGGCACTGCAGTTACATGTAGCAGAACTCTTTGCCAGGATTTCCCAATTCAGGAGAGACAAGCTAAGTTTTATTCTGCAGCCTGCGCTGCAAAAACAGCCTACACACCACAACCAAAAGTGGGATGTTCGGGCAGTTGACACCCAAAGGAGACTTTTCCTGGCCAAACTACTTGTGAGGATGGCTTGGTACAGCATTTACAAGCAGCAAAAACAAATCAGATGGACACACAAACACAGAAGTGAGTCAGGCATTCGGAAATCAGGAAAATATTTCAGGGTTGTGGTACCATAGACTTCCCTAGACAGTTTTCAAAACCTCCATTACAAGGTCTCCTTGATTCATAGCTCTTGCTTTGGGAAATGAACTACTCCAGAGGTTTCCATCAACGTAAAACCCTAAGAAAGATGGATAGCACAGGGTCCTTGCCAAGCTCAAGGAAATCAGGGTGCTGATTTTTTTTTTTTTTTTTAAGAGATAGTCCCACTTTAGTTCACTTCTTCCCTGGTACAGAAGCAACTTGCTTAGCAAAATCAGGCAGGACTCAAATTCTGGAAATGGGAAAAGCAATGTCATTCACCTTTTTCTGGTTGCTGTGAACATGTGTCAGACTGAAGATGCCAAGCATTAACTTCAGTGTGAATTGTACTGCAAAGCTTATGATGTTGTCTGAGGGAAATATCACACTAAAGCATCTTCCCAATGAAAATGAAAGCAGCATTTGAAATAGTAACTCCCTTGAGGTTTGCAGCAATGTTTCATCATTCCTTTTCACTCAAGTGTGTTTACAGTCCTACCATTTCACTTTGAGTTTTGGCTCTTGTTAAGCCCTAAAGCTGAAGTGACATGTATCAGAGGTTCAGAGATGAATGAGGTTGTCTGAGCTTGGTGTTGGATGTACAAATCCCAGCTGTCTCATTATAGACATGATACAGAGCAGACCCTTCCATGCTATAGAAAATGTTTGATTTCACTGGGCTGAAATAACCCTTTCAGAAGCATTTTTTTTTCTACATGCATTCAGATTTTTAAGAGGTAAAACTCCTGGAACACCCCCAAATACCAGTGCTAATTCAGTTCAACTATCCATGTAAAAGCAGGCTCTTACATATTCAATGGATGGGAGAAAGACTTTGTGGCACATTATTTGTCTCATTTAAAGTATGAGATAAATATGTCAGATAAATCAGACCTGAGGGGGATGTTGGGCTGAGAAGCTCTTAGGTAGATCTGTATTTATTGTCCTGCCTACAATGAAGAAAAGTAGCACCCAATTAATTTGTGCACACATAGGCGCTGCCATGAAACACTCTTTGGTCTCCAAGTTATCCATACAGGATTAATAAAAATGAACACAGGGCTATGCAAAATATTTCTCTAAATTCCATTTAACTTGGATTAACTTGGGATTCAGTTCGGTTCCCAAAACACAGCCACCAAATGCAACATGCCCAAGGGTATCCCACCTCATCTCTGTCTGCCCTTGCGATAGGGGACAGGCACCTCCTGTCTGTGTCACGTTCACCAGCTCCATGTGAGTATTTCAGATAAAGGGGCACCTCAAATGATACTAGACACCTATGTGGAAGCAAGTGATTGAGTCACTGGTTCCCACTGTCTATAGTAGGAGCTTAGGCAGTTGGTTCATATGAGGACACCTACAGGAGTCAAATGCAGGACCCAACAAAGATACTCATGAAGTTCGGTGAGATAAATCCTACCTTAAATGTTAGACATAGAAGTCAGTTGCTCATATAATGAAAAATTTTGTGTACTTTAACTTACTTATAGTACTAGCGGATGCTTGACACAAGATCATCCTACCTCTGTTTCTGCAGGCACTTGCTCAGAACTTTCTTTTTGCTTCAATGCCTAAAAACAGGTAGATAGCCCCTCACATATGAGAATGAAAGAGCAATCAGGAAACTGGACTGCAGCAACACTGGAGGCACCCCAGTTATTAATTATGTGATATTAATAATTATAGCTATTACAGGTACACTAAATATGATATCACCAAGAAGACAAGGAACTTGGAAGTTGTGGGAAGTTGCGTGGAAGCAACTTGGAACAGCTATGCTAAGCATGAAAAAATAAAGAGCAAATGGAAGACTATGTGCCAAATTTTTTCAAATGGACTCACTGAGATATAGACCGAGATAATGAAACAGGATATGCAGATTAAGGAGGAAGCAAAAAAGAGCAAACCGGAGAGCAAAAGTTACACAGACTGAAATGTCCCTGTTAGGGGACATAATACCATTGCTAGTCAATAAACACCATTATAAATAAATCATGCCAGAAATAAGTGAGACAACCATATCAACCTCAAGTTTTGCTCACATAGAAAAAAAAAGGGTTTAAATAGTGTCATACATGTTTTGTAGGGCTACTGATGCCTTCATTGATGTCTGCAAAAACAAATGCGGGCAGAAAAGGCACTGAAATATGGTAACAGGGAAGATAGAAAGAAAGAGCAATGCAAACAGATGAACAAACCTACAGCGTCATGCAAATAGGCATCTGGGAATAGCTGGGGATCAGCTGTAAGAGGAAGGCTTCAGTTTGATATATGGTGCCAGAGCCATTATTAATGGTTTGCTGGTTTTTACCTTTAAAAAATTTGGGCGGATTATTTATTATGTCACCACAGTGTTCCCATGATCTATGGAAGGGGCAATAATACATATCTGTTTCTGGCCTCTCAGATTCACTGGATTTTTTACAGCCACTAATTAGGATTTCACTCTGCACTCCCAACACAGACTATGTGTCACAAGATGGAAGCACCCTACCTTTTAAAAATACTTTATATATATTTCCTTCATGAATGAGAAGCTCTGCCAATTGTCCCTGTAGCATTTTCCCAGGTCAAAGGATTTATTTTACTTTAAAAATAATCAAGAACCCATGCCCTGACTCTAGGAACCTTCCATGAGGAGGACTGATACAGGGAGATTTACTTGGCTGCTGAGTATGATTTTCTGCACTAAGTGGGTCTTCTGCATTTGGGAAAAACTGCCTGTGCTCCAGTCAGGGACTCGTCATCAGGGTTTGAGGAAAAGCAAGGGGAACTGAAGGTCTGACTCAGAAGGCAACATCCCTGTTGACCGTGAAAGAGCAAAACTGCAGATGCTCCATCACTACTGGTGTCCTCAATGAAGTTTCCCTTGGGAACTCACTCTCTGCTCCTCCCGGTGTCTGTGCTTGGTGGTGGCACTTTGTTCCCATAGTCAGTCCCCAGCTGGGCAATGGAAGCCTTTGAGATGCCTAAGTGCCTCCTGATCTCTGAATCGCTGTCCTCTATCTCTTCCAAAGTTGAGCAGGTCTATCTCCACCTACCTCAAATGGAAAGACTCAGTGCTCATAACAAGAACCACAAGCAACTCTTAGGAAACCCAAATGTTAGAAATAGTGTAACCTTAAAGACACTCTGTCCATAAAGACAAGGAAAGTGGGGAAGGCAGGTGGGTAGCCACAAATGAGGCCAGCAAATAACAAAAGAAGGGTCACATCATTGGCACACGGAAGGGTGAGTTGCTCTTGAAACAGGTTGTGCAGAGCAGGTTAGTATAAACTGTTCCTTGGAATGGGCTCTGTCCGGATCCCTCTGGCTCTGACCTGCGGCTGGGTCTGGCACTATTTTTGCAGCTGTTCGACTGAGACACACTGATATTCCCATTCCCTTGCAAGCTGGGATACAGGAAACACCCTGTCGTTCTCTGCACACATTGGGATACCCCATACCCACTGCTCAAGGGTGAACTCACCCTTTTGGTGCTGGGAGACGCCAGGTCTTCAAGTTGAATGTGGTCATGGGACCGAGGAAATGGATAGTTCAGAGATTGCATTATTATGTTACTATTCTCCTTCATGAGCAGAGCATCTATTCCCGGCAGTCTGGTGAGGGACAATAATAAAACAATCAGAATAAATATTCTGAATAGTGGGAAAATGCACTTTTAACCTGCCTTATAAGTACACCTCCTGGTCCAGGCCTCCCCGTTTCTATGCTTTGTTGCATGCTTTTGTCAATAGTTTTAATGTGTGTGTGCAGATATGGCTGTTCATTCACTGCTTCGTTTGGTTGCAAGCGTCTTGTTTCTGCCTAGCAGCACCCTGACCCTTAGTTCTAGTTGCATTGATCCAGTGTGGGCTGGGAGGTGGATGCTGGGCACAGCTTAGGAGCATGAGCTGCCTGGGGATCATTCCATGGTGATGACAAGTTTGTGACAGAGCTAGAAGATCAGAGATTCCCAGACTGAGTTTCTCGATTTACTTCTCATGACACGGGTCATCCTAATCATTCCTGTATTTATGGCTGAAATCAGCAGATCTTGGACCAGATCCTCTATCACACAATTCGCTTGTGGGCTACAAAACAGCAAAAGACAATGAAGTAAAAGGTAAAGGGGTGACCCATACAAGATCTCCTGCATTCCAAGGGGTCCCTTCACTTGAAAATGAAATAGATCAGCAGACAGAAAAGCGTGAGGAATAAGGCCAAGGACTGAGCTATAGGGTTCCCATGAGTTATAGGGTAAGCAGAGTCAAAGGGAGACAGTGACACTCAAAGGGAAACATCAGCACAGGATGCTGAGTGTTAACAAGGTGGGTGGTAAACTGCTTGGATGGAAGCTTCTCATTGAGCAAGAAGCACAACAAAAAAGGAATGCCCATGTTTTCCAAGCAATGACAACTGTATGGAAGACCATGTATGACTGGGTCTGAGTGGAGGTTCTGCTAGTCCGTATCATGTCTCTGCTATATTTACCAATTTCTAGGAAGAGGGTGTTAGAGACGTGCAATATACATGATGCATGATATGCAATCGCCCATAAACTCTTCCACCTTCAACCAAGCTAGAGCCCATGGACTTGCTGATCAGTTGCTGTGACTTTGTGTTTAGCCCCTAGCTATTATAAGGACCTTTCAACAATAACTGAAGATGTTGAATATTGTTCATGTTACAGCAAGGCGGCACTAAGGCACTGCTTCTAGGCATGACTGCAACCATGCAGAGGCCAGGAGAAGAGCCTGAAACCAAATTTGTATCTTCCAAGTTCAGCATGCAACCCAGACCACTAGGCTGCACTTCTTCCCATCCCATCTGCAAGCACAAAACCCGGACAGAAAACAAAATGCTTGGGACCTGCAATGGACCTTGAGCAAAGAGACAGCTCACAGTGTAGCCTGGTGGGAGGACTTACACAGTCTTCCAAGCTGATGTTAAAACAAACAGTGCGTTGTGCTGGTTTGCTTTAAAACAATCATTTTCTATTTAATCACCTACTGGTTATTAAAACTCCTCAGATAATCATAAGAGCAGAAGCTGTCTGAATTCAGTTCAGTTGCTCTCACTGGACCATTTACCCAAGTCAAGAGATTCTGCAACTCATTTTTCAGTTTCACTCTGCAGTGCCTTGCTGGGGATGATATAATGCTCTCCATAACCTTTCTGTCCTGGAAGAAGTTGTGCTCAGTCAATAGCCCGTCAGGGTGACAGATCCCAAGTCCCACTGCAAGCCATGATGGATTGCCTCAGGGTGAGATTTCATATATCTCCTACTTTCAGAGGGGAGATGACACAAATAATTGGTGTCACTTCTGCTGGTCCAATGCCAGATGCTGACAAAACAGTTCCTTATCTGAAGCTCCAGTGATTTGTGCTGAGATTTGTGTGCGGGACAGTGGGAAGGCACCATCGTGGCAGTGAGGTCGAGGGATGTCAGGTTGCTGTGACACCCAGTTGTCTCTCTGGACAATGTAATAGATTGGCGTTGTGAGCAGGTCTGATACTGTGCACGGCCTTGGAAACGCAGCTTAAGGCTGGCACTGAGCCCTGGAGAGCTTTGAAGGCCAGGAGAAAAGTCCTTTCTGTCCACACATAGGACAAAGATTGAGACAAAACCACACGACTTTTAAAGTGTCACTGTGAAGACTTTTGGAGGTAGATTTTTCCTCCTCAGGTCCTAATTCTCCTCTAAATCACCTCCGAATATTCAGCTAAGAAAACTACAGGGTGCTGCAACATGCCAGTTCCCAAAGTGGTCGCAAATTCCTTGCAAGTGCTATGGCAGAAACACAGCAGCAGCTGTTACTCACTACACATGTGCTCTAATAGCACCTTTATCCCTTATGAAACAGGTGCACCTTCTTATTATATGTGCTATACCAACATACACAGTTTCATCCCTAAAATCTGAACCTTTTACAGGCAACACAGAAGAGAGGAGGGACCGGTGACTTTCTCAGTATCATACACCTAGCCCAGAGCTGGGAAGTGACCCCAGGTCTCCTACGTCTAGGTCTACTTTTCCCAGGAACCTCTCCTTCCTTGAATCCCTGCCACTGATCCCATCACCTATCCCCACTCACCATCAACTGACAGTGCTGTGGGCCAGCAGAATGCAACCCCCTACTCCAATACAAACCCTAGAACTATTGGAATATATCAGGGATATTTAGATACTCCCTGGGGAGACAATCCGTCTTGGTTATATCCTGGTATAAATCAGGAATATCCCATTGGGGTTAATGTTATCATGACATAGACCAGTCTCATGGGAAGGTTTTGGGTTTCACTGAAAGCTTTTGGGCTGCAGGAGAGATACACCTCGTTGTTAGGCCCGTATTTCTGCCCTTAAGAACTTGGACTTGGTGACACATGAACAGAGGAAGGGTATTTTAGATGTCTCCAGGGCTTTCAAAGGCTGCTTCATTGTCCTCCTCCTCTCCCACTTTTCCTCTGCCGTATTGTTCGCGTTATCAACGACTCCCATGCACCGGACCACCACGCAGGAAAATAATTCAGCACCTGGCACCGGGCTCGCATCCTGTCTGCAGGGGCCGGGAGCCGAACAATTGGGTCTGGATCCACCGTATGGCACCACACGCGGCCGTGCGGGGAAGGAAACGGGGCACCCGCACAATGGACCGGGAAGCATCAGCCGCACTCGGGAGAACAGTCGGCCCTTGGCGGATTTGCTGTTCCAGCGCAGCCCTGTGATGATGGCACGTGTGTGTATTTGACGCCCTCTGCTGACTATAGGACAAATATGAATATATCACAACACTTTAATGCCACGAGTCAACGCCAGACCTATGTCACTGGGCATTTCCAGCTCCGTTGCTGCACGATTGGAAAATAGTAGAAAATACGGGATGGAAGGGACTTCTAGCCCTTCCCCTGCTCAAAAAAACGAATCAATTTTGCTTAATTTCTTTTCGGTATACTTGAGCTTGTCTTCTTAAAACTTAAAAATTTTGAAGGAGGTTTTTTCCCCATTCTAACCTAGTGTTTGTGTCTCCTTGGCCAATGTAACAGCATGGCCAGTCACCAAGGGTCCAAATCCAAACCCCTGGGGATGCTGATGCAGCCACCAGTTCCCTGCTCCCCCAGAGACAAGGTGGAAAGTGCAAAGGTCCTTTGCAAAGTCCCTTGCAAAGCAACTTTGGCTCTTAGAATCATTGGTTTCCCCATCCCTGGATAGCATGGCTAAAGAGGAAGCAGAGGAGGTGACCTTTCAAACTGAATCTCATTTCAAATTTCATGTTCTTTCCAAACTACTGATTTTGGAATTCCCTCCCTCAAGAATTGCTACTTTTTATTCTGAGGGAGAATATATCTTTTTTTTTCCCTCTGAACATCTGTGAGACAGAACCTGCAGCAAGAGCTGATGATGTGATGAGGAGCCCACTGACTAGTAGCCCCCAAAGCTTCAAAAAATAAACCAGCCTTGGTGATCTATGTGCCTGGCTGACTTTTTCTGCCAACATCTTCTCCACAGGGTCAGCAAAGTCAGGGTTGGCAGCCTAATGAGGTTCCCTGGCCACCGGAGATAGGCAAGACATTTTAAAAGATAGATTGTGCAAAGATTCAGCATTACTGCCCATAGTTCTGGCTACATTACAGCTTAGGGCTGGGAGCAGGAGATCTTATCCAGGCTGAAAAGCCAGCATGCTCACCACAAATGATATATGCAAATACAGAAAGCAAACTGCCTTTTCTATTGGTGTCGAGTTTCTTCAGTGCTCAGTGGCTTTTCAGAAAACCCTTTGCAAATTCCATATCTCCTGCTCTCCATCCATGCCATGACACTACAGCCCAAGCAGCACCCTGGGAGAGCCTGGGCCCATCAGAGACAGCCTTGCTGTCACATGGGATGACATGCAACTTTTGAACCAAATTCTGGAGACCTGGGGCCAGAAACAATGTCCAGACTTGGTTACTCAAAGTCCACCAACCACATTTCAACACGCTGCTGGCCGATGTCTGGGCAGACACCCTTGGGGAACACCAGCCCCATGCCCTCTCTATCTCCTTATGAGCTACCTTGTCCTTGTACACAAGGACAAACTTTACTCTTCTCTTTGGTGATTGATGAAATCAGTCACAGAGATGAGGAGGACCCAGATTCAAAGCCCCCCTAGGGGTGATGCAGACCTACACAGCTAACTGAATGAAGCTGTAGTGTACCTGAGGGTGACTCAGGCTGTGATCACAGTGACTTTATTTCATATGCAACGCTTGCAAGCTTTTTGGACCATTCAAAATGACTACCTCTTGGAGGGTGCTTGTTTAGGAGCTTTAATACAGCATCGCTGCAATGAAGAGTTTAGGTGCCTACAGCCAACAGGTAGGACTCTGAGCAAGTGTGCTTAGGACCTCTTCATCCAAATGTGATTGCCTAAAGCGCATTCTGACTAGCTGAGATGTCTCCTGCCTTGCAAAGAGGATCCCATGGATCACATCCTCAGGCAGCTCGCAAGGGTTGCTTACATCTCCCAACCCTGGTTGTTGCAACTTCGGCATCCGGGGAAGAATGGAGGCATCTGGGTCATTTGTTTTCCAGTGCGGACAGGCCCTGGCTCCCCACTGAGGCGAGGCACTCATGGTAATAACCAGGGCCCTTTAGCCATCTGTTTTTCTTCTGCAGCATAGCCGGGAAGCCAGACACCCAACTTCAGCTCAGAAGCACTTGAAAGCTGGGTCTTGCAACGCTCTGTGTTGTGATGACTAACCATCCCTTGTGCTGCTCTCTCCCACGTCCCACCTGCATTCGAAGATGGCAGTTCTCCAGGCTCCCAAGCACTGATGAAAGTGTCGAGATTTAGTTTTAGTGTTGGAAAATATTTCATCTTGACAAAACAACAGCCATATTTCCTGTATCTTTACACAAAGGAATAACAAGCATATGTGTATCAAGCGTATTTATCTATACAGGATTTTGCCTTACAAGGAACAATAGAAACTTGAATCCGTGCAGGCACCCAACCACAGCAGAGTGTTTAGATTTTTTTTATTGTTTTGGAAAATATTGTGCACACGGGAGTTCCTTAACACAGCAAGACAGCAGGCAGCTTCCTGTTATGAAAACAGCCAACAACCTGACATTCAGCAATCTGACATTCCCTGCACCCCACACGATAAACAGGGCCGATAAAGATCTGCTACAAAAGGTGCAATAGCACCCCTCTATAAAGGAATAGGATCTCCATACACAAATATCCCAAGTCATCTCTTCCAGTTTCTTTTACAAACAGATAATCTCATCCTGCTTTCCATATTTTCCCAACATTGATTCATTTCCCCTCAGGCAGGGGTCAAAGCAGGAGCTGGATGTTTGATATCACTTTCTCGCAGGTCTTTGTAGTTCAGAGGCAACGCTACATTGAGGCCTGAAAACTGTTTACTGGGTTTCCCTTCCTCCTGCCTTTTATGATCGCTGCTTTTCAATGCCACAGCTGTTGAAACCATCGAGCTTGTCCCCAAATTCACCTCCTTGATCTGAATTCAGTTCCAGAAGAAAAGCAGAAAATACTGGGAACATCTTCCCCCCTCCCTGACCTTATTAAGGGATGCTGGAATTGCCTCTCTTCCTCCCTGGCTCTTTATAGCACCTAGCACAGCAGGATTCTGAGTCCCTCTCCCGAGACCAAAGGAGAAATATTAATTTCCCACCAAATAAATGCAAGGTGGAGACATGTTAGAATTGACCACAAAATAAGAGAGGGGGATTGCCTTCAGGGCTATTCAGCTCCTCTATTTCATATGTGTTTCAGCAATTTTCCAGCCATTTACACCCCTGTGAGCTTCAGTGTAGCGTCTTCCAGCTTTCCTCCATGCACTGTTCTTCCTTTCTGCATCCTACAGAAAAGTAGGGAAGACAGAGTTGCTCTTTCCTAACAGCCCTTTGGATATCTCCCAGGCAATAGAGATGAGAATGAGACGACCTAGTCTTCATCTTTCAGCTTTCAAAGAAATGACAAACTCTATTTGCCATTTGTAGTGTGTGTCTACTCCACGTGTAGATTTGTGGTCAGCCCCTTTAGCCTTGGCCTCTGCTGCTCATTCACAAAGAAGTTTCCTTTGAAGTTTTCTATGAAACCAGCCTCCCCATGATAACTACGCAGCTCAAAACCCACCCAAGGTGGGAGAATGATGGCGGGTGGATGTTGCCCCATACAAGCTGCATGCAGCTAGGTTCAGTCTACTGCCACTCATTGTAGTTCTTGACCAAAGTCAGAATTTATTGTTGTTTGGTCTGAGCATTTGGTGCCATGCTCTGGGAGAACAGTGTGTCTCAAACTGAGCTATGTCCAGCATGTGTCCAGCAGGCTGGAGGAAGCCCATCGTCAATGCCAAGGCAAGATACGTCTGAGCTCTCCCCCAGCAGCAAGGAAATGGCTGGACAAGATGGGCAGTCACTACCTAAAATTCTCCCTAATTGTGGTGCCTACATTCTGTCTTCCAGGAGGGAAGAAAAGGAGCATTCTTTTCTTTGAAAGCATAGCTGAAGGCCACCCTCCCATCTGAACAATAACTGCACAACTGGGCACTCTTCAGAGAGCAAATGTTCACCCAATGAGTCAACTGAGTCACCTGGGGCATCTAGGAGGACATCTCGGCATGCAATGAGGTTAACATAGGCATGTGCCTAGGTGGTATAGCTGCAAAATGAAGATCTTCCAACTTTTCTCCCCACCCCAACTCCCATTGCCATTAATTAGATAAGAAATGAAAAAGTGGAGAAGAAACAGAGGAATCCTTCAAAAAGTTGTACAGCTGCTTAGTACAGTCAGTTTAATACCTTTTAATAAGTAGTAGAGTGGGATGGAAGGGAAATGTGTGTCTGGGCAAGATTTGACTTCAGATTAGGGAAAAGATTCAGTTACTTCAATATGCTGTTTAGTGTCATTTGGATTTGGGTTGTATCATGCACCCAGCTGCTGTTCTAGAAGACAGTATGTCTCCTATAAGCTCTGCACCATGCTTGTCCTGTGCAGATCTCTAGAGCATCTTGAACAGGTCTCAGGGCCTTTTTTTAGACAACTGAGGTAATGCCAATTTAAGCATCTGCAAGAAGGTATCTGTTTGTGATCTTCTCCAAATTCACATAATAGACAGGGGAGATGAAAGACAAGATTCATTTGCCTGCACATAAGTACCTAATGTCATATGACATCCCTTAGGATGTCCACAGGTCTAGTGGGCAGCACAAAATATGTGAAGATTGCCTCACTGGCAAGGTTTTTACATCCTTGCTGACATGGTGGTAGCTCTGGGCCTACCCAGATGCATCAGCGAAACAATCTTGGGAAAACATGAGTGCTTCAGGGAAAGGGTAGATTGAATATTGCTTTCCTTGACTTGAGCATCAAAACCTTGTATAGATCTGGGCAAAGTCCTTTCACTCTGTCTCACAGGAAGACTACATGCAGGGCAGGAAATGTATTCCGGGCTGCAAACCTCTTTGTTGGTGTTTCTTTCCTCTTGGAGCATAATTCTTCCTAGCTACAGAAACCTTGCTGTCAAGTCATTCTTCTCCTGCTCTGATTTGTGAATCTATCAGATTATCTTCTAGCTAAGTGGAAGTTCCCTGTGGCTGATACTAGATTTTCAACATGTCCAGGCAGCACCTTACACAGACAGTCCTAATGTAGGACTGTGCCATCTCATGCACGAAATGAGGATTTCTTGAGATTCTGACTCAATTATGAGTGCAGGTTCACATCTACTTATTCCAACAATCTCCTACATCCTCAGTGAAGTTTCTCAGCAACCAATTAAGACCTGGGTGAAAATCTGAAGATCTGAAGGTCTAAAGAGACTAAAGGTCTAAAACCTGCCCACAAATAGAAATATTGATGCAAGTTTTCAGGTCAAAGTAGGACATATTTCAGCCTACTCCCTAGCCTGGTTCACCAAGATGAAAGTTAAACATTGGCTTCTGCTCTTACATTTTGTATTCCTTTGTAAAAAAGCATATCTATCTGCTTTACAGCAGGAGTAATGGAGCTTTTCAGGGTAGAAAATGAGCTATATATTCAACTACATTCAGTACTTACAACATAACATCTGGAAATATTTTTGCTATCTAAAAATCAAACAAGAACACACAGAAAACAGCCCTGAAAACCAAAGAGAGAAAGAGAAAAAAAAAAATACTCTGTTGTGCTCGCAACCTGGAGCTACGACTTTGAGGGTTTCATTTACTCTTCATTCCAACTTGTCAAGCCCATCCTTCCAAGCTGTCTCCAAGGTCAGGGAGCTGTGTTGTTCTTCAGTTTAGAGTAACCTGGTGTTTGACATTGCTTGAAAATTGTAAGAATCAAAAACTTGACCCCAGGGCAGCGTCTTCAAATGCCCTTTGCAAACACTTAGTGAGTCAAGACATGTAAAGAACATCAAGGCCAGTGAAAGCCACAAAGGCAATCCAAGAACCAGAGCATGTTCTCCCTACACAGAAATGTCTCTAGACTAACACGCTCATTAAAATGAGCCAATGCTCATTAAAGAAGGGCCACTAGCTGAATGTTTGCTAACCAGTGTTAGGACTTACTGTCTGGCTAAGAGGCCAGCCAGGCCAATCTGGATGCCCTAGCACTGGTTGTTCACCCACCCTTCAAACCAGGGGCCACAGAAACTGCCCAGTTGATTGCTGGCCCATATAGGTGCATGAGCCCTACCTGGGAATTGTTTGGGTCAGTGCTAGCTGGCCTGGGTCAAAACCATATCAAGAAATGCTCTAACAATTTTCAGTGTGGATGATGCAGAACATTTCTTTCTGTTTAATTTACTTGATGTAGCCTTTGAGTCCTCAGTGACCTCCTCTGGTCAGGAACTCTGATTTGTGCCATCATTAATTGCTATAAATTACTACTCCTTCTATGGTAGAAAGAGGAAGCCTCAAACTGAAGAAGCAGCAGCGTTATTTGCTGCTTAAAGACAGAGCAGACCATCTCTGGTCTTAAAAGAAAAGGCTCCCAATCAAAATATAACCTATGAGAAGGAAAAACAGCACCCAGTAGGCCTAAGGTGCAGCAATGCCAAGCAGCACACAGGACTGTGACCATGGCATGCATCTGGATCCTGATGCTGTGAGGGCAAGGAGATGGACAAAAGTATTTAAAGGGGGTTTTAAAAAGTATTTTAAAAGTATTTAAAAGGGGCCTTTTAAGGCAGGATCAGAAGGAAAAATGAGAAAAGTCTTTGTGAACCTTCATAGAAAACTTCTAGCATGTTAGCTTTTCCCCTGTTGCTCTGGGGGCAAAATATCTCCTCTGTCCTGCTTTGTAGGCATTTGCTCCGGTGCAGAAGGGTGCAAAGCTTTCCCAGGCTACTCAGGGATTGGGTCATATCCCTTTTGCACAGGTGCAAAATGACCCAGGAAAGCAAATATATCAGTTCACAAGTAGTCTACATGTTACACTCGGGTTGTTTGCAAGCCCTTCAGCTCTTAAGTACTTTGTTATCTGAAAGGTGTCGAGCCGAGCACCTGTGTTTGGTAAGCAAACTCCTCAGTACCTCCTGGTGCCTTGTTGCTTCCAGGCTTGAACTGTCTCAGGATCAAACCCAAAAGGAGTTTTTCAAATGGCCTTTGGCAGCTGAGTTCTCTCTCCTCCTGCCATGAAGATATAGTTCATTAGAAACAGAAAAAGTGCCATAGTGCTACTGGAGTGGGTCAATGCAATGCCAGCACTAGGACTTCCACCATTTTACTGGTTTAGGAGGGATCGCTTTAGGGTTTTTTTTTTTTTTCTCATTTCTTACAGGTAATTGAGCTCCATTAAAGCCCCTACTTCCCTCCTTTGCTTGTCATTCCTTGAGAGGCACTTTTTGTTAGCATAGTGCAGGCAGGATTTGCCCTTGTGCCCAGGCCAAGAAAAAGAGAGAAAAATAAGCCCAAACAATTGCAGAGCTTTCATTTGAGAAATTAATTCGCAAGGGAGTAAGGTTAAAAATAAAGTTATTTGGCCAGGGCCTTTATAATCTCCAGATATATTCTCTGGAATATAATTCATAAGCACAATATGTTTTTTTGTTGTGAATGAGTGTGAAGTACCAGAAAAGGAAAGAGGAAACCCCTAATGTAGTCCTGAATAGACCTGTGAAAAAGGATAATAAAACTTGTCCTGGATTTCCTTTAGCAGCAGGTGCTTCCTTTGGTGTTTCTATTCATTCAGACTTTGGACAGACAGAACGTGCCAATTTTTTTTCCCTTTTTAATTTATTTATTTATTTGGTAAATCCAGAGTTCAGCTAATCCAAGCAAAGGTGAATTTGTCCCCTTGACCACTGTCAAGTTCATGATGAACATCAGAGCTTCTCCAAGATTTTGTGGTTTCTCCTCTTCTAGACCTGACAAGTAAAGGCAAATGACCACACCACTCAGGTGGGAATGAGGGTTTTCCCACCCACCCAAGGCTTAAAGGCCTTAAGCCTACATTTTAACCAGACCACGTGTCCTTCCTGAATAACCACTGCTAGGATACCCGCTCTGGTCCATCCACAAATTTCCAGCAAGACATGAGCTGTGACAGGGATAATACAGATGCTAGATCTCACAAGAGAGCTTGCCTCCCTAGAAGAGTAAGGCAATATTAAACATTGATTGCTCTCTGGGAAACTATGAGCCATAGGACTAAATTACTAAATTTATTCTTTTACAACACGCAAGGGCCCACATCAGGTTCAGAACAGAAGTTTGGGGAGACCCTTCTAAACAGCTTTCCAGATGCTTTCTCTTGGAGAAGGACTTCAGCAGCTATCTTCTCCCCATCAAACACAGGCAGCATGCTTTGCCTCATGAAAGACACCCAAAGAAAACACCACTAGTCTTCATCAACTGCCCCTCTCCCCATTCCTGCATCTTCTTCCCCAACACATCTGTAATCTGAGATATTGCCTCTGGTCAACCATGAGCAGCTTCCACCACCTACGACGACTCTTGCAGCTCCTCGTTATTCCAGCTCCAGCCAGGTACTACATGCATCTCATGCTTTTTACTCAGACCACATTAGCCTTTCTTAAAAGACATGACTGTCATTCACTGCTTCAAGTTCACATTTGTCATCTTTGCCTTCAGAGCCCTGCACAACTCTGCCCCTTTCCTGCTTATTCTTCCTTCTTCCTTCCTTACATACAAGTAGCTAACGCCCTCTCTGAACACAGAGTTGCTGACAATATAATTTTTGAGGGAAAGA
>NW_010586456.1:6948-20815 GCF_000705375.1 Tinamus guttatus | reverse complement strand
ATACCTGGGTCATAACTGGGGAGGTTTATCCCACTCTAAATAACAGGAGAACTTTCCCACCGTTGTCCTCAGGCACCTAGTGCAGCACAGGGGCTGAGGGGTAATGGACAGAGCTGGACAACTCTGCCAGACCCCTAGAAATGGGAGTCTTTGATTAACACAAGCTGCTAATGATCATTTCTGCATAGAAAAAAAGTCTTTTTAGGTCATTTAGTCCATTCCCAGGGTTCATCAAAGGTTTGTTTCCTACAAATCTTGTTACAGATATGATTCACAGGATGATATTTCAATCACTTCCTCTGGGAGACTCTTTCCAACAATGTGGATTTCTTGGCTGTAGAAGAATTCCCAGAGACAAAACTGAATTTTTCCTTCGCTGTTTTGCAAAGCCTTCCCTCAAAAAGCTTCAGCCAGGGAACTTCCCTCCTTTCTCTTTACTCCACTGAGGGATCATTGAATCCTTGGAAAATCTGGAC
Source organism: Tinamus guttatus (assembly GCF_000705375.1). Next base: position 20,339 of record NW_010586456.1, on the reverse strand, counting down.
TGGAAATCTTGAAAGATCAGACTCAGAGTGATCCAATTGCAGTACACAGAAAACCATCAGAGAAAAACTTGGCGTGTTTAGTCCTTTTCATAATTTCCCAGCTCACAGGTGTCTTTTGATACTGAAATAGCCAGAATTTGACCAGAAAAATCCCATAAATGACACAGAGTCATAAATCTGCTCCTAGAAAGGAAAGACAAACTGCTTCTGGGCTTGGGGACCTAATTGGATACATTTCTATAGGGGATTCATTGATAACAACTGCAATGCACCTGCTAGCATTTTAGCAGATAAAATGAGATTTTTTTGCAGAGTACATGTGTGTGAGCAGGTGTACAAGAGATGGAGGATGAGAGTGTTTTCCAGTGTTTTCCTTCCCTTAAAAATGTATTTATGTTGTGCAGGTGATAACTGACACAGGAGAGTTCACTTTTGTTGACTGGATTTTCTTGCAATACATTTACGTGATATTTTAGCCTGCAGTATTCCTCCCTCTCACAGCTCACTTCTTTATCACAATTTGTATTTTTGGAGAATTCTCTCTCCCAGGAAATACAGCAAAAAAGATACTGCATTCATTATCTCCTCACAGCAAGGAATTTGTGGGAGGAATTGGACAAATAAAAAGTAAAACAGGCTGCCAGGTTTGTGATCTCGTGAATATTGAATGGCAAAAAAAAAAAAAAAGACATTGTGTTAGATTTTTTGCTGAAACCAATAGCCTGAGTATCTCTGAAAATAACCTTCCTCCACTGAGAAAAAAGAATTCATCCCTGCTTGTTGTTTTTATTATTATTACACAGCTCAAGACACCATTGTGAGTGTTGTGTTATTAGATAAATTGCAAATGATGAACTGTTTTCTGATGTACTAGGCTATGCAGAAATATCATAAGAGGCAATTCCTGGTGTAGATTTATGTTGTAAGTAAAGGGAGTATTTGAATATTGAGAAAAAAGGAGGAGGATGCTGAGACACAGGGAGTAAAAATCCATTTCCCTTATTTTATTTCAGTGCTTTGGAGTAGGAAATTGAGGTGCTTCTGAAGATTCAGCCCTGAGGGACCTGTTCAAGGCCACATAGAGAAACTCTATGATGGAGTCAAGAAAACAAAATTAAGGCCAGCTTTTCCATGCTATGATAGACCAGAAAAACTGAAAGGACAATTTTACTCTCCCTATTAAAATCCACTACTTTCAGGTGTTTGCCCTTTCTGCTAAAGAGCTCATCACTCTCAAGCAGACACTAGGTTTTCTTCACATCCAGAGTCCTAGACCACCTCTGGCCTCCACCTGCCAGCTCAAGAGGAGGGTGAAAAGCAGGTTTACTTGGCTGTGCATTCTTCACCTTCAGTAGATGGAATAAGATGCAGTATGAGAAGAGAAGGGGGATGCTGTTTAGCTTCTGTCTTCCAGCACATCACAGCCTCCTGCATGTTAGATTGAGCAACCAAGACGTAAATCAAGGACACCTCTCCATGAGCTTCAAACACATAAGCAGCCTCTTATTTTATTAAGATCATATCATGTGTTCTGCCACATGAAGAACAAAACTGGGTGCATCAGGAGCATTGCTGCTCATTCCTGCCCACATGGACCAAATCATGAGGCTCGGTCTCTCATGACCCATGGGCACACTTATATCTCCCCACCACGTTCTCCCTGTCTCCTGCAGAAAAAGGAGTTGTCCCCAAGGGTTCAAGTCAGGAAAGGGGGAGTTTTGAACATCTGTGATGTGAGATAGAACCAGATTTGGAGCAGAAACACATAGGGAAGACTCATGAGTGTCATTCCAGTGTATGCCGGGCACAGGGGAGGTATACAAGGTGGCCATACCTAGTCGGGCTACATCTGTGTATATGTGTGCTATCGGTTCAACACCCACATAGGGCTCTGTAGCACTCATTTTAACCAAAGACACAAGGAAGGAACAAGGTGGAGAAGGTCTCAGAGCTTCTCTGCCTTTTAGCAAGAACCTGGTCTTAACTGACCATGAACAGGAGATGCTTTTCAGCCATGTGCCTTCAGCAGGGTGGGACAGACTCAGTCAGAGGTACGATCCTTACCCTGCATGTCCTCCCACCACTCTACAACCCTCCCACCCACGTGGTGGCAATCCCAACCACATGATAGCCATCCCAACCACCTTCGCAACCACGTGGTGGCGATCCCAACCACATGATAGCCATCCCAACCGTGTTGTGCCTCTGGGAACAAATAGTCCCAACACCCCCCAGATGTACCTTATGACCTCCCTCAACCCAGCAGATTCAGCCCCATGAGTTCCAGCCCCATCCCAATGCCCAGACCCAGGTGTGCTTGGCAGCTCCTCGCTTTCCTGTTGGTACTCATAGCCCTTCCATTGCACACACATACATATACGTGCACGCACACACACACACATACACAAGCAGCTACTTCTTTAGATAGCAATACCTAAATATCTGCTATAATTCCAGAGATAAACAAAGCCTGTGAAAAAAGGAAGCCAAACGCAAGCTGCTGGGAGCTTCTCCTCGGCGGCCAGGAGGGATGTGGGTCCCTTTATTGTTGGCTCAGGTTTGTTTTATTTATTTTATTTTTTTCCCCTCTCCTCTCTACAAGGGGAGGCTGCGAGGAGGCCGGTGGCTGTTTGGCGAGGGACGAGCATGAGAACGCGGGGCTCTCCGTGCAGATGTTGCTCGGGGAAGCCCCGGTTCCCACAGCAAGTAGGAAGCGGGGCCTCACGGAGCCGGGAACCGCCAGGGGGGCTGGAGGGTGCAGCGGCCGCGCTATCCAGGGGCGATGGGATAGCAGAAGCGATGATGGAGAGAGGGGGGAGCGGATCTTTTCTTAGGGAAAAAAAAAAGGGGGGGGGATTTTATTGTGAGACCTTGTTTACACCCCGCGCGGAATGAATCAAATGACCTTGTTTATTGTCGGCTGCATGAATGGACGGCAGAGGGAGGAGGGATGGAAATGGGCCGGGGTGGGGGGGGCTTATATTATTGTTAATTCTGCCATTCACAACTTTTTTTTTTTCTTCCCACCACGTATTGTTGCCAAGATAAAAGAATAAAAGGTGAAACTCTATTCCTTCCTGCCCCACGGCTCCGCTGTGCTCTCCTGAGTTTTCCTTACCCAGAGATATTTGGGCAGCAAGGAAAGCATCCACATGCATCAGTGCAAGCAGCCTTGATCCAGCACCCATCTGTGTTCCACGCATGTGGATCAGGCTTGCCCAAATCCCTCTTTCCCACAGCAAACCAGACTGCAATAGAGGTGCACATCTTGCCTCACTGTTCTTTTAAATTCACAAAATGTGTCTGGATTTTTCTTTCCTCTCCTTATAGGGTGCCCTTTTTCCTGCATTTGACCTTAGCTTATTACTCTTTCAGGCCGAGCAAGGTGAAGGTGGAGGGAGAGAGAGGAGAGAGCTTACCTAGTAGTCATATACTCATCATTTTCCTCCCTGATCCACTGAATGTCTAAATGGCTGTGGAGGGAGAAACATCAGCAGCAGCACGGACTGAGTATGTCCTGTCTCACTCTCCTTTTGCAGGCCAACACATACTGCATCGCAACAGCGAATTAAGTCTGCATTTCCATATAGGTGTCCTAGAGAGCTGATTCAATCAACCTCCTGGGGACTTCCTATTGGAAACAACTCGCAGTTCACCATCTCTTTCCATTTGAGATGCTCAAGGTTGTCTCATCTGTCTTCCAGCTGCTGCTCCACAAGACAGGTATCTCCCACCAGTCTCACATCATATTTGCCAGAGACTGCAGATGTCTCAGCTATGATAGGACATCTCAAATGGCTCTAGGTGCCCATGTGTGGGCAGCTGAATCAAGCACCTTGTTTCTACAGCATAGACATCTATATCTGAGGTAGGTGTTTAGCCTCCCATTAATGTCAACAACAGTACAGTTACCATAGTCAAGGAGGTGAGTCATCAGAACAAATGTAGGTTTTTGATTTAGGTTGAGATGAATCACGCTCTGGGGTCATTTTCTAGGTCTCTATGGGTAATAGCAGGAACCTAAAGATCTGATCAGAATAACAGCCTGTGCCCCAGGTACCAAAGGTAGGTGAGATGAAATGTACCCTGGAGCACTACAGCTCTCACTTGACTCTGACTTTTCCTGCCCTCACAGTGAGGAGAGGACAACCTCCTGCAGACCACAGGGACCCATCACACAACATATTCATGGGCCTTATGAAGCAATGAGAGCCAAAAGCTCTTAGACACTTTCCTTGAGCCGAAGGACCACAAAGTCCTTAATGTCCCAGGATACCAATATAGCATCTGCCTTGGGAAATGTTCTCCCAGGACACCTCCCAGGGAGATTCTCACTGTGCTGCGGCTGGTCTTAGCAATAGTGAGGAACGTTCTTGTGACTTATGTATTGCCATAAGCTATCAAACTTCATAGTTCTGTCTTGCAGAGAAACAGACATGAAATTTGAGAGTTGCCCTGTAGAGGAGCTCAGCATGATTATATTGGTCCTTTCTGGCCATAAAGCGGATGTGTCTATTATTACTACATGATTGAGGAAGAAGAGATATTCGAAGTTTCAAAAAGTCTTTGGTTACCCTGAAGAGCCTCTGGTAGGGACAGAATGGACTCATCATCTGAAGCAGTACATCTTGTGTTACATTTGCTCTTACAAGATTTTCCCCCTGTCATTTAGTCACATCCCATTGCCCTGTTTTAGCCTCATCATCACTTCATACTTGAAGGCAGACTTCTCAGTAATTAGCACCCAAGAGCATCAGAGGCTTCTTGGTCAAGGCTGTGCTACACACACCATTTTTGTCGTGGCTTCCTACATTCATCTGTTCCAGTTTGCTGGGAGAATAAACTTACTACCTCATATCCCCCACACTTACCCATCTCTCCCACAGGCTGGAAGTGAGTGTTTCTGGAAGATAGGTGTGAATGTAGGACATGCTTCCAAAGGGTTTGAGCTAGCTATGAACCTTGATGGCTTACATCAAAGCGAGAAGAACATTACCGTGACCAAAGTCCAGAAATTCCTAACTAAGAACAGAGGTAGAGAAAAGAATAAAAAATAAAAAGGAGAAGTGGTTGAAGAAAAGTCTTTCCCTGTTACTCAGAACCAGAAGAGAGAAGGATGAGCTATATTTTCATTCTGGTGCAATACTAGGGGAAGGCACTGATGTAAAAGGTCCAGGGCTCTGTTTCACCACAAGCAGCCCAGTCCACCAACTTATCTTTACAGTGTTATGAGAGCACCTTGTTTGCCGAGCAGACCACTGGTTTCCAGCCTACGGAGGTCCTCAGCTTCAGAGGTGAAGATAGGAAGTCATACATTTTAGAGTAAGAAGGTGCAAAGATATAAGGGTGATGGAATACTACTGGCCCCAGGACAAAGAGGCTGCCACAGACTCCAGGTGTAGCTAGAGGAGAAGGTGACAGCCGCAAGACTCAGAAGGGAAGGGTCTAGGAAAGCTGCTTTAGATATGGAGCCAGCAGGACAGGGAGAACAATTACCACCAAACTCAGTCTGAAAGGCCTATAAGAAGACCTCAATCTATAAGAAAATGTGCAAAACCAGCCCCAAAATGAGGAATCTGAGCATGGAAGACTCAGAAGCTGTGGCAGTCCTGTGCTGCAGCAAGGGTCCAAGGACCAGGGCTCCAAATCCTCTGACATCGAGGCACTCAGGTCTCCCTGATTTCCCTCTGAATTCAGCTGAAGGCTTTGAGAAGGTCGTGCATCTGGACCGACCTGGCCTTAGAGCTGGATGACCCACACCATGTCCTGAGATCTGCAGGCTCTGATAAGATTGACCATTTATGAACTCATAAACTTTCATAAACATTAAGAGGGAGAATCTGCCATCTAGAGGTCATAGTTTCCAATTACAGCCAGTACTTGAAAAGCCCTGATCTGACTTTTTTTTTCCTCCCCCCCAAAAATAAGGTTTTACAGGCCAAAGGACCAACAAATCTTTTTTTATTACTATTTTTTTATCTTATGACTTTTCTGCAATAAAGTATATTTAATGCCTGCTTCATTCTCACTGAAGTTTGTTTCTAATTTCCTGACAGGGAGGAAGATGGATAGACCTAGCTATAAACACAGGTGGGAAAAAATCAATAGAGGTCTTTTTGTTAATCCTCAAATTCAGAAAAATAACCACTAACATCATTAGCATCATATTTTGTGTTCTAAACAGCCACAGCTGAGCTCAGCTTTTAAAAGAATTCAACTTCTTCTCAAGTAACAAGGGAATGGCCGATTTTTCAAATGCGCCAAACTCCTCATCTACCTGCCTAGCTATTCAGATGAAGTTTTAAAAATTATTTAATGTATTTTATGTGTTTTTATGTCTTCATGGTATTGCTGAACTGTGCTACAGAGTCACCTAAATTATGAAACGAGAGAGCTGTTTTTTTTTCTCCTGGCCTTAAAATCCTTTATAATTTGGACAAATTCTTCGGAAAGTCTGAATATAATATAATAATAAAAATATAATAACATAATAAATATAAATAATATAGTAATATAATCTGAGGTTTCTGAAATGCTTTGCAAATCTTAAGGATAGCATGGGGCTTTTTGAATTCCTTTTTTTGAAGAGATCCCTTTGAATGTTACATTACAGAAGACAAACCAACTTGCTTGACTTGTGATATGGACACAGCTTTCTAATTTTCAGCTCATACTCCTCCTGGCTGGCTGGTAGGAGTCTGATCATTTGGGAAGTGCATGAAAAAATCCTTATTTTCATTGCATTTCTTTTGTACACCAAAGTGGAGCCCATAAGAATGAGCTCAGAGTGGAACTGCGTCCATTTAATCTAATTTTATGTCTCCAAAACTGGTAAATGGTAGATTCTCAAAGCAAAATTGTAAGAACAGAGCAAGGAGAGGGCAATCCCTTTTCAGGTTACCTGCCCAAAGCTTTTCTAAAGCTCTGCATTTAGTATTCCAGGATGGATTTCACTTGTCTAAACTTATCTGATCACTTGCTCACCTGACTCATCTTTTTTAGTTTTCCTTTAAATCAAGCCAGATAAAGTATTACGACTTAATCATATGGTAAGAGAGAATTACGTATTGTGTGGGGGTGTCTAACACTTCTTCTACCCATCTTCAAACCTACTGTAGATCTTCCCTATTTTTTTGTGATGCTTCAGAGTTGTACATGGTGACCAAGATCTGCAGCACTGCATATTCTTCTCCTAACGCTTTCTTTTATTGTAACCTGCTTCATTTTCCACAAGGATTTTTCCTTGGGTATGTCCTTTCACAGGATTGCCCTCAGCTTGGCACTGAATCTTGGGGACTGCACATCTTTTTAGCCCAATTTCACCTAGATATTCAGCATTTCCTGTTGGTCAACTGTGATGGTCCTTGACTGGATTGCTGGATGGCAGTCTAAGGACACTTGAATCTCCATCCCAATATTTAAAGAGCTGAAATGTGTATTTAAGAAGCTTAGGAGTGTAACTCAAGATTATGGTTCCTTTCTGCAAGCCAGGCACCAAATGCAAAGCACAGCAATGCCTAGAGCCATCAAGGGCTTAGTGTCTGCATTGGCTTGTGCCAGGTTCTTTCTAGTAGGGTAGTCTTTAATGAAGTAGTAACTTTAAAATCCTCAAGTGATGAGACTTCTACTGCTTCCTCTGGGAAACCATTTCCCATCTAGGCTCATTAGGAAGGATTTTTTTTTTGTTCTTCCAATCTGCTTTTTGAAAGAGTGCTTTCTTAAAGGATGAAATAGCCTTTAAAAAAATAAATAGCAATTTCAAGCTATACCATCCATCTGTTCCGCAGGCCAGAACAGCAAAAGAGCTTTAGCATCAGACTTTTTGAGCACTCGGCACCCATAATACATGCCAGAAAAAAATCAATGGTTTCAAGAGGAGGCAGCAAATTACAAAGGCTGTCATGATATTCATGCCTAGCTACGTCTGTCCTCTAGAAAGAGAAAAGAAAAAGCCCCAGGTGCCAGAATTTGTATAAAAAAGCATCAAGAAACTTATTTAAAAAGACTTTCCAGTAAACTTTTCCAGGTAGAAAATGTCTGAGGGGATTGGGGTTCAGATCGTGTCCTATGTGAAGGACCACATGATAGGGCAGATATTTTTTTTGCTGTCTGGTCATGGAGAAGGTTCTGTCCCACTTGCCAGGAAAATCAGGATCTGAGCCCTGTAAATTTCATCTGGATCCAGTGGAGGTGGGAAGTGTCCAGGCGGGAAGCATCTCCAGACAAGGCAGGCTGCACCTTCCACGCTCTGCTCACTCCCTGCTCCAAGGTGCCACCAGCCCAGCATGCAGAGGCTGCTTTTCCCCTGGTTTTCTAGATCAGGAACCCCTGGCCAAGGTGAACACAGTGCTCAAGGAAAATAAAGACAAACAAGAAACCCTCCATGTGTACTTTCCTCCCTGCCTCCTCAGCTGACCCATTTTGCAGTCTCTGCTCATGCCACTGTGCAAAACTTCCTCAAACAGATGGTGCCTCACCTCCAAGCAATTCCACATTCCATGTTGGGCAGAAATGCATGCAGTAAATTGGGATTAGATTTGTAAATTTAACTCGAAATTCGATATATAAATGCAACTTGCTAGAGCTTTCTCTTGGTGGAGAAAGTAAGGACAGCCATTGCTCCAAGTCTGCACCTTTGTGCTTTACACTGCAGAACAGGTATTTTTTTTCCCCATTGCTCTGTTTTCTTGTATTTCTTCAGAGTAACCTGTGACCCCACACTTGCTCTCGGAGCCCAGACAAATCAGTAGAGATTATTCTCATAAATCCCGCAGGAAGAAGATGCATTTGCCATCCCTGTTATACATCCTGGAAACTGGAGCACTGAGACATCAAAGTCTTGTTGCAGGAACAGACTGCAGTCCAGTTAGTTTGTTCAGGTTGCTGAAGCCCATCTGCTTCACTAGATTAAAGTGATACTGAGTTTTCCAAAATGTCAGAGCCAGGAAATGGAAACAGGTCTTCTCTGTGCTTCTCTGGAGGTGAAGTGAAGGGATAATCTGGGTTCAACATTTTAAACCTTAGATAAGCATCCAGACATCCACATGCCCATGGGAACCTAATGCAGGAGAGAGTCCCTTGGATTGGAGCTTGGTTGGGTTTACCATGCTGGTAGGGTTGCTTTGCCTCAGCTGATGGAGAGTAAAAGCAGCCTGAGATTCCTCTCTTCCCTTGAGAAAAGAAACACAGAAACACCCAGAAATCTGGTGAAACTGCAGCCAGTGTTGGCTGGAAACTTCAGAACTTCTGTACTGTGGAAACCCCTTCGGCAATGCCCCGTGAAAACTGGCTCTTGTGTGGGGAAGAAAAGGTATCCCATCTTTGGAGATGTTTGGTTGCTTGCCCACATGTTGGTCTCTCAGATATCCTCCTAACCCCACAGGGCAGTTTGGATGGGGATACTAATTTGGGATAGAGAAAGAGGAGTTTAATAGTTGTATCAGAAATATGTCAATCTCTTCCCTCTTTAACCTCATGATAAGTTCTTTATATGAGGCAGAACAGCCCCCAAGGAGACTCCCACCACCCAACAGCCTGGATCTTACCTGAGGTGGGAGCTGAAGTTCTTACCAGTCTGTATCCGGTCAAAAAGAAGGATAGGAAGGCTTGAATCCAGCTTGACTGCTCTGTGCCTGGGTACCCTATTCCAGGGTACTTTCCTAATGTGTAAAAAAAAATCTAATTTTCACCACGAAGCTCAACAGAAGAAACTCCCAGACTTTCAAAAACATTCCCAAGATGGGATGCCCAATTTTCACCCCATTCTAATTGGGATTTCTCCTGCCAGAATCATCAGAAGCTCATTATGCAGCAAAGCAGGGAGCTATTTACCTTTATTAAAGAAAAGCTCTGTGGTTCTCCGCAAGATCACAGTGGGATGGGATGAGACCATTCACCTTTTTTATTTTATGTTTTTTTCATTGTCTAGTTAGCCTGTAATTGTGCTGTGATTGCTTTGAAATCCTGGCAGCCATGCAGGAGCGTAGGTGGCATTGAAAAGTTTGCAATGTAGCCCCTTTCCGTAGTGACAGGTAGTGGGGCCAGTCAAAACCCTTTTCAGCAGTGACTCAGTGTGCCTCCAAATGCAGTGTAAAAACAGAGCACGGAACCATCCTTTTAAAATCCCTCTGAGGATTGGAATAATGGCTTCACGTCTTGGGTAAACCTGCCAGGCTGGTAGGAGGATGTCTGGGACAACCGGAGAGCAGGAGTCAACAGCAGAGGAGATGGAGAAGCAGCAGGGCTGGGAGGAGGAAGAAACACTCAAACTTCATCTCCACACCGATGAATTCAGTAGTGCCAAGGTGCACAGCAACTCGCTCACCCACACTGCTCATTGACAATCCTGGCCCTGTTTTAGCCCAAAATTCACTTACCTGCTTAGCACAGGCCATGGGCCGTGTCCAGGAGCTGGTCTGGATCAGTCACCCTGCTTTGGAGGCCTGGAGAGTGTGACAGTGTGGACCAGGCAGGACCATACCAGTTGGTTTCTGGGCCAAAGAGAAGGTCTTGGTGGTGGGAAGGTTATTGTAGAGATGTAGCCACAGCATCTGTACGCTGGGTCCCAAAGAGATATAACCGAGTCGTCTAGATTTTATACAAGGAACAACCTGCAAGAATAATTTTAAATGTTTAATATTTCCTTGTTTGTGTGTGAGTTCTGGATGCTGTAGCAGTGCCAGTTAAAAAAAAAAAAAAAAGGCAATGCCAATCTCATGACCATTTATAAAGAACTAGCATTCTGGTAGTGCATGAAGGTCCTGCCCAAGATCTGGCTTTGCCTGATGCAGGTTGAACAGCCAATAATAAACAATAAAAGATCATACCCTAAGGTCTGGCAGCATATAGAGGTTTCTGGAGAGAATTATATTCCCCTGAAGGCTGTAATGTGCGTGCAGTGAGTGAAGCTCTTCTGTGAAGCAGGTTCAAACACAGGGCACTGGAGGTTGGAGCATTTGCGAGTGGCAGCGTACCCTGCACTGGTACCCCAGGCACCTCCAATGTGATAACATGCATTTGCTGCGAGGCTCCATTCCACACGAACAGCTTCCTTCTGATACCACCAGTTGTGCAAACCGAGTGACAGTCACTCACTCAGCCAAAACACGGCGCTCTCGTCAGAAAGCAGCAGTTGGGCCTGTCTTGAATAAACACTTTGTGATTCTTTATGCTTCCGTACACATGCGGCTCCTGTTTCCCACTCCACCTCCACAGCACTTGCTGTGAGCAAGTCTGGGGCAGTGACATCCAGTCAGTTGGGAATTTCCCAGCACCTGCCCCGTGCCCTGGAGTTGTTGCATCGCTCTTGGGTCTCCTTCTGTCTCATGAAAAAGCCCTCTGCTCCATACACCCCTTCTTGCTTCAGTTCCCAGCCTCAACCTGCAAAAAAGGGCAGTTTTTTAGTGCACTATTATTAGCACGATGAAAATAAAGGAATATGTAGACCAGCAGGCCAGCACATCATGCTTCAGGGGTTGATTGTAAACTTGTGCTCGGAGGTGACAGACCCTTTCTATGGTTCCCTTAAGTCCTTCCCATGATTCTGTTCAGATCCAGGATGCTCCCCAAATTCCTGCTTCCAATTGTCTCCTGTTGTGATAAAAACACAAGGGACAAAGAGTAAAACTCTCTTCTCCCAGTAATTTTCCAAATGAATTGCAGATAGCTGACAATTTATCATGTCGAAATTCAAGAACTAGTCCTCTTCAAGTGAAACCCTATAGAGCTCCTCTAGGATCTGCTGCAGAACTGAGTTTAGGTCCCCTGTGCCTGCATACACGGTCTCAGTCACTGTATCATCCTTTGCTGCTCTTTCCCCGAGTTTGGAGGTGTGTGGGCTGGCTCTGCAATTGCTTACATTGTGATTAATGTCTGCAGAGTTAGCATTAAGACTCATCACGAATTCAAAAGCTTTGAGGAAGACGAGAGTTTTTACTTTCCAGTGCTGTCTTGAAGTCCACCCTCCCCAACGGAGGAGCCAAAAGCAATGATCTCCACTGCAGCCGCATGCTAAATCATTTAGTGGTTTGGGCTGTGGGAAGGAAGTGTATTGCATATTAAAGAGCTCTTGAAGCAATGAGTCATGATGAGACATGAAGAAAGCAAGTGACTGCGAATACAAAAAGTATTCACCAGCATGAGACACCTCTCAGAGAAGGCATGGGTGGCAAATCCTTTGAATATAGATACTTGGAAATATTCAGTCAGAACATGTTGCGTGATGCTGCAGTATGTTATGATCTCAGTCACTGCTGGATGGCTCCTTTTGTAAGCCTTAATAAACATTTGGGGTTAGGCACAGCGATGGCAGAATAGCAGGAACATCACGTACCTAGAGGGGGCCAAGTTGGTGCTCTTGAAGCACCCGAGCAGTTCAAGAGTGTCTTGGACAAGCTACCAGTGACCAGCAGTGCAGCTGGGCTGTCATGGGACTGAAAGATAAGCCAAAACCGAGGGATTTCTCTGGAGTCCTGGTACACATACATCTCTATGAATGAATGTCTCTCTCACCAAGAAAACCACAGGTAGATCCAAATCCTGCAGCTCAGGTCATGTGTGTTTTACTGTTCAAGTGAAGGCATATCAAGACTTCACCTCAAACAATCTAAATTCTAGCTGGATGTCTGCCACTGTGTTACTTGATGTCTTTTGGGAAATTAATGACTGAAATTGCCTTTATTTGTTTATTTTTGTTTTTCTCTTTTTAATTAGGGACTTAATTCACTTGTGTCACTAAACTAGTGTTCAGTCATCAGCCACAAGATCCAGTACTATCCAAACCCCTTTGGTTTCCTTCAAGTGGGTACCCACAGCTGCCACCACGCCAAGCATGGCTTATGCTCTTGCATCCAAGAAAAGAGCAATGAAATGCTCAAAAAGTAAAAATAGAAATCAAAGCTCTTCAAGTGGAATAGGCATCTCTTGAAGGTTAATAATGACAAGTATTACAAAAAAGATGGGCATTCCTCATTGGGGATCCCACATGCTGGAGTAGGGAAGAACAGGCTTGTATTTTGGGGATGGATTAAGGAATATCATCTGGTTGCTTAGGCTTGTTAGATGACTGACCACCTCCAGCCTGTATTCATTCCAAAGCCAAGCCTGCCTACATACCCCATTCCACCTTGTTGAAGCAGCTCTTCAGTCTAACGCCCAGCATGTTCTGCATTGTTAAACAAGTTGCTTGGTACTTACTAATACTGCTTTCTGTCCCACAGATATCTTGGTCAATCAATACAGCAACTGTTACATCCCAAGAGAAGTCTCCAGCTTTTAACTATCCTCATAGAATCACAGAATGCTGAAGGTTGGAAGGGACCTCTAGAGATCATCTAGTCCAACCCCCCTGCGCACGCAGGGTCACCTAGAGCACGTGGCACAGGGACGCGCCC
>NW_010586455.1:9046-27789 GCF_000705375.1 Tinamus guttatus | reverse complement strand
GTCCCTGTTCGGGCGCCACTTGTTGCAGCTTGGAGCGGGTCAGGAATGCCAGACAACAACTTCATAGAAGCTGGAACTGGCTTCGTCTATTAGCTTTTCATGCAGTACATTTATATGATTCTTAACAATTAGTGATGTAATTACACAGGCTCCTAATTGGTAGACAATGATCTAACTCAGACCCTTACAGCCCCCCTTACTTGTTTAGCTCATCCTTTTAGTTCAACAGCTCTTTTATTCCCTCTGACCTTGGTCTACTTTCTTATCTCCTAGTTAGCACTCCCTTTGTTCTTTCACTGAAACCTGAAGGCTGGAATTGAGCAGGCCTGCTGGGCAGCCATGTACGCGGCTCTCTAGCCATCCCTCTACAGACAGTTTCTTTTAGTTTCACTCAGAATAGGACTATCTGGTAACACACTGGTGAGAAAGAGAGAAATTTCTGTATTTAATTCACACTTTGAATATTAAAATTAAATATGTGTGCATATAGATATTTTCCCTCCTACTAGATACAACCTGGGGGTCACTTTCACAGGACTAATTCATATTATTCATGTTTAAGACAGAGGAAATCTATAGTTAATTTTTGTGCAATCAGTTGAGAATTTAGGCATCAGTGTTAACTTATCATACTTAGATCAATAGCAAGAACATATAAAGTAATAAAGAAACAAAAAGGCTTCATCAAAATTATAATAAGGCAGCTAATTAATAAAGGGAATGCTTCAAATAATAGATTAAGATCTATATTTTAAGTTCCTTTTTGTATGTACTCAATTCTTACAGTTGTGAAAAGTTCGTTAATACTACCACAGGATTTTAAATTATTTTAGTGTTTAATATTTATTGAATCAGAGTTGTGTTCAACTCCATATTTTTTCTTTCCTTTTGTTCTTTTCCTCCCTGTCTTTGGTAGAGGACGAATTTCAGAAAGCTTAAGGACTGGTGGCTATCAAAAGCTCTGGTTCTTAGAGCAGCATACAACAACGCTAAACATAATTTAAGAGGCTTTCTAAAAAATTGCATTCCTTTCTCAGTGGCAAGGTAGTATGTTGCTTTCCTGTAATCACTTGAGTTTGTGTTTTTAGCCAAGTGCAACTGCTAATTTAATTGAATAGACTTGTTGCTTCTTTTTGGGATGGAGAAGAAATCACATGTTTGGAGATACTAAGCAAATATGAAAAAGGCCTGTGTGATTAGCTAGACTTTGACAATAACAAGATGTCACTCTTTATATGATGCTTTCATGGTTTTACACGCTCACACCCCCCTCAACTTTCATAATAATAAACTGTTTTGTGGAAGCGAAGAAATCCTAGATTTAAATTGGAAGCTTAAAAGGCTTAAAAGCTAGTAGAAGGGAAATAAATCTTAGTATTAGATTTGTCCAAAGGAAAATAGTAGATTTATATTGTACTGTCTGCAAGCAATGAATTCTGTGTGAGGTTGGGATACTCCTCTGGTATAGCTTTCCTTTTTGCCACTTTTTTATAATAAAATTCGTTTCTGCTTGAAAGCTCTCTTCCAAGTTTGAAATCTCACAAAGACGGCTATTTTGATGCAAGTCTATTTAAGTATATTTTCATCATTTTTTTTTGTGAATGTCATTATTAGTGTGGCTATTCTAGTTTATTTCAGAGATGGTGGGAGATTGGCATTTCAAACTCGATTTCTATGTGTGTGTATGTCTAATTGAAGAAGGGCCAATAATCTAAAAGGTGACTTAAAATAATGGGCATGTACTGAATAACTTTAATGTTAACTTCCCCCATAATTATCCAAGGCTTTGGGGAACTTTTTAGACTATTTTCTGCTTTAAAAAAAAAGGGAAATAAATAATAAATAATTAAAAAACTGCAATGCAATGTTAGGTAATAAATTATGTAAAAACCTAGCTGAAGTCCATTCAAAATCTAAAGGTTCTTTTAGCCCAAAGCAGCCTAACACATTTTAACTGTAACTATGTAGCTCTAAAGGATAAAGGATTATTTTAAATTTCTATGTCCTTCACTGTTTTAAATGTACCTTTACTAAAAGCACCTTTACAGATTTAAAGGTCCTTTTAATTATTGACCCACTGCCCCCAATTCAAGAATAAACTCAATACAGGAGTGAACTCTAAGTCAACTCTGCTCTGGGAAATTGAGTGCTTTAATTCTTAGTCAGACAGCTTGCAGCATTCTTCAGAAAGCATTATATTAGAACATCTAATAGAATTGACTATTTAAACATTTATTTCTTTGAAATATAAAAATTGCACATCTTAGAATATAGTACTTATAGACTCTGCTTTAAAAAATACACATAAGTATTTGTAGGCTTCTTTTTTGATGAACTACATTGAAACCAAAATGCCAAAACATTTTCAATATAAATTTCTGATGAGACAAATTACAAGGAAATGCTAGATTTGCTTGCAAGTTTTTTTTTTAAAGGATATTGTATATAATACATAAGTAAAAGTAATTACTTCAGAACCTCTTTTCCATTCTGTCATTAATGCCATTGAAAATGATAGCAGATATAATTGAAAGGATGGCTATACTACCAGTGTCTCTGATTTAAAAGTGTGAAAACATCTATTATTATTTTGATGCCTGCAGTTTTTGGATGGATTGCCTTAGATTTGTTATGCCAATAAAATGTTAATGCCAAAAAATGTTAAAAGATGTGTTTTATGAGGCTGGCCTCAGCTCCTGGCCTTAGTGTCAAGAGCCCTGCTATGTTATGCAACCTGTCTTGTTAGGTTTAATTGACCAGAGCTGATTTCACTACCTGAATCTCTTGACCTGATCTCTTGTCTGGGTCACAAAATGTCTACAAGCCACTTGACCTTTCCATTTTGCAGTGGTGCCACCACTTCCTCCAATTCTTTGTGGCAAGAGCTGACAAGAAGTCCTCAGCTCTGACTTCACACCCCATCGGGTTTCCAGGTGTTGCTCCATAGCAACTGCTGTCTCTGCTTGATATGGTCCGGCTGCAGGCATCACCCCCTTTTGTCTGCCAACAGCAACACCGGTGGGGACAAACCAACAACACTCGTCCGCCAGAAAGGTGGCATAAAGATTTCTAGCAGCTAGAGAGAAGCTTCATTCTCTCTTGCTTTGTAATGAATTTTATTTCTACTAGTGTGCTAAAGCTCATAATATTTTTCAAGAGGAAGATACCCATAAGTCTCTATCAATCACATAATGTTATTTATGAATAATTTATATATTTAATATATAAATGTATTATTATATACTTATTCATATATTATATAATATCAAACATATTATCATTTTAATATAAAATTAGTCATAGTTTTATTTATAATACATTTATATTTGTTTTATTTATTATCAAATAATATTTCCTTTCAGTGGGGCATATTGAAAAGAATGAAGAAAATGCTGGAATGGATGGAATGAAAAGAATGAAGGGGCATATAGGAAAGGATGAAAATGTCACACAACTTAAAAAAAAGCCTCTCTCCCAAATGCTCAAAGTAATTTCTTGACATTAAATAAAGTGTCAGTTCATATCAGTGTCATAAATGGCTTCCTCATTTCTTAAGTACTAGAACACTACTTTCTTACAAACCTCTGTTCTATTCAGGAGTGTCTGAGGTTGCTAAAGAAAAGATTTTGTGTACTTACTAGTTTGACTGCAATATCTAAACTTATTAAAAGTGGAGAAAGTGTGATCTTTGTCTTTTGTCTTTGTGAAACTACTTCCTGAATACTGCTTATATTTATGAAGTACTCCTGGTGTGAGGGACAGTCATTGTCCCCATATCCTGACAAACTGCCTATTATGACTGTCTATAATAACTTGCAGTTCAACTGTTAGAACAAATTATTGAGATGATCTAATCATCTGCCATGGATATGCCAGCATTTTTAGGTAAAGGTACCTTTTGAAATTGGTGGGGTTTTTTGTTTCTTTTTTTGTTTTGTTTGTTTTTAAAGGCATGATATGGCTTTGCTGATTTGAAGGGGGGGGGAAGGGGAACAAGCATATGCTGATACTGATGCCATTATAAAACAGCAATAAATATGTTACTGTGTAGTCGTCAGATAATAATAATGTTCTTAAATTAAGACCTTAGCCTGAAAGCTTGGCTCATTTGAATAGGTTTATTGACTCAAGTTAACTTAATTTATTGAGACATGGTGGGACAGCTCTCATGACTGGAATGTGGCCATGGATGGCTTTGTGTTTTCTAGGAAGGACAGGCCAGGAAGATGAGGTGGTGGAGTTGCTCTTTATGTGAGAGAGTGACTGGAATGTATGGAGCTCTGCCTAGGGGAGGACAAAGGGCAAGTTTAGAGCCTGTGGGTGAGGATTAAAGGGCAGGCCAACAGGGGTGACACTGTGGTGGGTGTTTACTACAGGCCTCCTCACGAGGAAGAGGATGAGGCCTTCTACAGGCAGCTGCAAAAAGCCTCACAATCACAGACCCTGGTCCTTATGGGGAGCTTCAATCACCCCAATGTCTGCTGGGAAGACCACACAGCTAGGAGCAGACAGTCCACGAGGTTCCTGCAGAACGTTGCAGATAACTTCGTGATGCAGGTGGTAGATGAGCCAATGAGGAAAAGGATGCCGCTGGACCTGGTACTAGCAAACAGAGATGATCTGGTTGGAAATGTGAAGGCTGGGGGCAGTCTCAGCTGCAGCGACCACAAGACGTTGGAGTTCATGATCCTGTGAGGAGGAAGCTGGGCAAGAAGTAGGATTGCAATGCTGGATTTCAAGAGAGCTAACTTTGACCTTTTCAGGGAGCTCCTTGGAGGAATCCCCTGGGCCAGGGCCCTAGAAGGAAAGGGGGTCCAGGAGAGTTGGTTAATATTTAAGCATGACTTCCTCCGAACTCAGGATCTGTGTATTCCTATAAGAAAGAAGTCAAGCAAGGAGGGCAGAAGACCTGTGTGGGTGGGCAAGAAGCTCTTGGTAAAACTTAAAAAGAGAGCATACGTAATGTGGAAGAAGGGTCAGACCACTTCGGAGGAATATAGGAACATTGTCAGAGAATGCAGGGATGCAACGAGGAAAGCCAAGGACGATTTGGAAGTGAAACTCGCCTGGATGCGACCCTGTGCCATGTGCTCTTGGTGTCCCTACTTGAGCAGGGGCATTGGTCTAGATGATCTCTAGAGGTCCCTTCGAACCTCAACCTTTCTGTGATTCTGTGTGATTCTGTGATGAAGTGCACCCTCAGCAAATTTGCAGGTGACCCCAAGCTGGGAGGAAGAGTTGATCTGCTTGAGCGTAGGAAGGCTTTACAGTAGGATCAGGACAGGCTGGATTGATGGGCTGAGGTCGACTGTAAGAGGTTCAACAAGGCCAAGTGCCGGGTCCTGCACTTGGGTCACAACAACCCCATGCATCACTACAGGCTTGGTGCAGAGTGGCTGGAGAGCTGCGTGGCAGGAAAGGATCTGGGGGTGTTGACTGACAGCTGGCTGAACATGAGCCAGCAGTGTGCCCCAGTGGCCAGGAAGGCCAATGTCATCCTGGCTTGTATCAGGAACAGTGTAGCCAGCAGGACAAGGGAAGTGATTGTCCCCCTGGACTCAGAACTGGTGAGGCCACACCTTGAATACTGTGTTCTCTTTTGGGCCCCTCGATACAAGAAAGACATGGAGGCGCTGGAGCGTGTCCAAAGGAGGGCAGCAAAGCTAGTGAAGGAGCTTGAGCACAGACCTTATGAGGAGCGGCTGAGGGAGCTGGGGTTATTCAGTCTGGAGAAGAGGAGGCCCAGGGGAGACCTTATCGCTCTCTACAACTCCCTGAAAGGAGGTTGTAGTGAGGCGGGGGTCAATCTCTTCTCCAGAATAACTACCAAAAATAGAACAAGAGGAAATGGCCTCAAGTTGAGCCAGGGGAGGTTCAGGTTAGATATTAGGAAAAATTTCTACACGGAAAGAGTAGTCAAGCATTGGAAAAGGCTGCCCAGGAAAGTGGTGTAGTCACCATCGCTGGCAGCGTTCAAGAAAGATGAGATGAGATGAGGCACATGATGATGTAGATGAGGCACTTAAAGACATGGTTTAGCATGCGTGATGTTGAAGGGCTTAATGTTGGACTCGATGATCTTGAAGGTCTTTTCCAACCATCATGATTCTATGATTCTATGATAATGTGGCCAGCAGGGCAGGGGCCTCTCCAGCCAGGGCCCAGCCCCACAGTACCTGAGCAAGGTGAGCAGGGTAGACCCAGAGACAGTAGTCAAGTTCAACCAAGATGCTCAACGCTCGTGGTGATGAGGCAGATCTGAGGTCAAGCTGGGAAGTCAGTCTGCAAGTCAGTGCCAAGATCAACAAGGTCCATGGCCAAGTACTCCTACCACATAACTCAGGCAGGGTCTTAATGCCCAGGCATGAGCTGAAATGGGGTTCCTGGGCTCATGGGCAAAGGCTGTAGGTAGAAAATCCAGGTGAAGCTGATCAGAGCAGTTAAGGCCTATTGGTGCATTCAGGGCCCTGACATGACAAAAGCAATACTAGAAATATCTGTTAATATTAAATTATTAATATTAAATTTATTTTGAATTGTTATATCTTAACTTTGGGCTAAGAAATATAATCGAATAAATCAAAGAAAAAACATCTATTGAATAGGAAAATTATAATTAAAATAAAAACAATGAAAATGGGTAAGTAAAATAAGGTTCCAGTACTGGTTTCTGAATAATTAGCATACCTGTTAAAAACAAAGAGTTTTTAAGACCAGTATAGTGTTATCAGAAATTTAACTCTACAATAGGATTTCAGCAGAAATAATGCTGGAGGTCCTTATTTGAGAAGGATGGAGGTTGCTACTCATACAGTGGAAAAATATGTACTAACAGGTGAACTGGTATAGACCAAGCTGTCCTGTAGCAATCCCATCTACTTTTTCAGGTTGTATTTTATGGCTTTTTAGAGCATGGTTTTTGCCTTTCTAAGTGATTAAAAAAAAAAAAAAAAAAAAGGGAAGGGGACTTTTTTTTGGTCATTCAGCTCTTCAGACACTCTATTATTCTGGACTAAGTGTTGTTGACAAAGAATCAGTTGGGACTAATACAAATAGCACACAAATATATTCCCAGAGTTTCTGTTTAGTGATACTTGTAGTTCACTAAACTTAACCATAGTACACTAATGTATTAATAGTCTATTTTTCTACTGCTTTATTTTGATAATAAATCTGATAATAATGTCCAAATCATTTTAAGAAATTATATTTCACATATGAGAACTTAACTTCCAAGAGTTTTTTGCTATACCTTGTATAATGGAAAAATCACAATTCTTTCCAGAAAAGTGTAAAATATAATAAAGGCATACAATGTCTACAAATACCAAAGAAATTTAACAAGCAAATGCATGTTTGTGATTGAAAGGAAGAAACTGTCCTCTACTCAAACCGTGGCATAATGATGCAACAATATCAGTAGTCAGATTAATAGGCAAAATCTGAATATTAATTGTGGCAGTACCTTATTCTTCAGTGTCTAGGCTCAGTCAAATCTGCCTTGTCTATATTTTATATTTTAAAATTATTACTTTTTTCTGCTTGCCAGACACTTAGCTTGGAGTAGAGCTTAATTTGTCGCTACAGTATTTTCCCTACCTTAGACTTTATCAAGTGTGCTTCAGTCTGGAATTATATATCTTGACAAAAGGTTTGAAGTAATTGCATTCTGAGGAAGGGAAGGTGATATGTATACCTCTTTCACCGGGCTTTTAAAGAGTGCCTTTCCAAACAAGATTTCATGCAAAGGAATATGGCGATTTATAGCTTTACTGTAAAGATCAGTGTGTTAATCCCCTGTTTTTTTTTGTCCCTTCTCTCTTTCATAAAGCCTATATATGTTCTGCAAGAAAACTTCATCCACTCCCTGCTTCTCTCCTTTAGATTTTTCCCTTTGGAAAGTTAGTAATGCACATTTTTAAAAATCAAACAGTTGAGGCTTAGATATTCTTCTGCACCTTTTAGTCTGTCTGTCCATCCTCCCCCCACCGATGCAGAACATGTTTATCTCTACATGTGACAAGTCTGCAGTTGTGTGTGCTTTCTGAGTTATCATGACTCAGATGTCATAATTAATTTGATGACCAGGTGGGGGTTATTAGCCTCGTGCTTCACTTGGTAATAGCTGCATAGCTTTTCTAAAGTACTCTTTCAACTAAGGAGATATTTCTTCACATTGAATAACAGTGTAGCACAAAAGCCTCAGTTAGATAACTATCCTTGGGTTTGAAAAGTTGCCAAGCAGATGTTGTTATTGGAGTGGGCCCAAGCGAGATTGGACAAGGCAGATGCTAGATAGGGGAGGAGGTTACACAAAACCAAGGCACTTTCTCTGCTGTGGCAGGAGAATGTTCTGAAGGTGGGAGGTATCTTCCCATAAACCAAATGCATAGTTTGCTGGTCTCGTGCTCATTCCTACAGACCTACCCTTTAACTGTAAATAAATGAGGAGGTCATCCCGTCCCCCTTTGTCTTAATATCCATATGGGAATGAAAGCGAATGTTCGTCCAACAGTTGATGACTTCTGCTTTGCATTAAATTGGCTGTGTGCAATATTTGAAGGGCCTACAGAGACTTGCCTTCATACTTATCAACATATGTAATGAACATGACTGCACTCACATTTACCAGAACTCATAGATTCTGCTTTATTACTGTAAATCAGTGTGTGAATCTAAGACTGGTTTGTTTCCTGTCACCTCCCAATTTAATTTTTCTTTTGAGTTTTTTTCTTTCTTATTAAAACAGCATGAATATCAAGAATAAACTTTTTATTTTTTGCAATACTCTTATAAAATCCAGCAGATTTATATGTAGAGACAAGTAGATTGGATTGAAAACTTAAACTGGAGTCTTCTACCCTCTTCAGAACACATTTCTCTCTAGATAAAATTCCTTTTTTTATTTTTTTTTCTCTTTAGGTTGATCTAAAGCACATGGCCTGGGGATATATTGTTGTCAGGGGATAATTTTTGATAATAGACTATTAAAACATTTGGAGCTTCTATCCTACCTTTCAAATTTGTATGTGCACAGATTGCCTATCGAGAAAGAAAATCTCTGTTGGCAGAAATAATGGCTTATATGGCATAAGCGACTTGAAATAAATAGATACAAAAATATTAAACTGCTTAAACTAGATCCAGCAGAAAAATGTCACAAGACCCAGGTGTCTATACTTCTATGCACTCATAGTTTAATGTTTTTTTTAGTTTGAATTACATTTGTTATATTTAGATACTTGATGTTGATTCTCTTCACATCATACTTGTATATAGAAGGAATATGTCTTGGCATAACAGATGTATTTCAAAAACAGAGATGCTCATTTTTTATGCACCCATTACATCTGCTGAAAACATGGTTTGCTTAACTTATATTTCCTCTATTTAACTACATAATAATTTTTTGCATTATCAACTTATTTTGGGGGGAGAATAGCTGACAATCAAATCTGTTGATTCCCTCAGATATGGTTATACCAATGTACTGCTTTCCAAGGGGATACTTGTATCTCTGTTGGTGGCAGGTCTGGGGCTCCCATTTCTGCCCCTTGCTGCACTAGTCTGAAGCTTTTTTTCTTGTTTTTCATTGTGCTCTTCTGAAAAGTCTGAGGAAACATGAATGCCTATTGGAATGACATAGGACAATTAAAAATAGAAAACAGAAAACAGTGGTGTTTGCCAGTAACCTCTAGTGAAGTACTTCTAGGAGAGAATGGAAAAGCATAGTGTATATATGTGTCCATGGGGCAAACAGCCTGATCCATGTTGTCATCTTTCTCATTGCTCCAGAACAGTGGTTTTAATCACAGCCTTTCAACATCTCAGTTCTTAGCTTGAAGTTCTAATTCCATTGTTTTCACCTGTTCCTTTTCTGATTTTTTTTCTCCAGTTTTAATTATACAATATGTAAAAATTATGGGGGGAAATGTAGGTAAAGATAAAAATTAATATACTTTAACAGTCCCTAGGCACTAGTTTGGCTCAACACTATTTTAAGAAAAAAAAAGATATTAAACTGAATGTAAATTAAAAAGTTATTTCATTTGAAAAATTGCATCCTTTTCATCATATTGTATTGCATTATATTTAACAAGAAGAGCTTCCACTGCTACTTTAGTAAAAGGCTGAACAATGAAAATGGGACTAGTCAGCCTCTCTTAGGTCCCTGGGAAAATCATGAAGCGAGTCTTCTCAAAACACATTCCTAGGCACACAAAGGAGGAGAAGGTGATTAGGAACAGTCAGCATGGGTTTACCAAGGGTGAATCATGCCTGACAGACGTGATTGCCTTCTGTGATGAAATGACTGGATTTGTAAATGAGGGGAGAGAAGTGGATGTCACTGACTTTAGGAAAGCTTTTAATGCTGTTTCCCACAATATTTTTGTATCTGAGTTGAGACCTTACCATCTAGATTGATGGACAGCCAGATGGGTAAAAATGTTTGCATGATGGATCATATTCTACCTGGAGACTGGTAACAAGTAGAATACCATGACAGTCTCTCCTGGGATCTGTCCTGCTTAACATCTATGACCTGGAGAAAGTGATGGAGTGTGATCTTGTCAAGTCTGTATATGACCCCAAACTGGGGAGGACCAGTGGATATGATCAAGGGCAGGGCTGACATTCAGAGGGATTAAGACAGGCTCGAGGAACGGGCCCAGAGGAACAACGTGAAATTCAACAAGGCCAAATGCCAAGTCCTGCGCCTAGAAAGAATTACCCTTACAACAATACAGGCTGAGGACTGACTGGCTGGGAAGCAGCTCTGCTGAGAAGGACCTAGGGGTTTGGTAGACATCAAGCTGTTAAAGAAGGACATTGATAAACTGGAACGAGTTCAGCAGAGGGCCATCAAGCTGGTCAGGGGACTGGGGCATGTGAGGCTGAGGGAACTGGCCTTGTTCAGCTTGGAGAAGAGAAGGCTTTAGGGGGACCTAACAGCAGCCTTTCAATATCTACAAGGAGATTTTCAGCTTTTTCAGATGAGAGGTAACATCTTCCTTGATAAAGGTTATAGTTGATACAATGGAAATTATGGAATATAACAGAAAAAAAATCACTGATACTCAGCAATCTAGACTGGTTCATATACTGTCTTTTTATGTCTTTTAATATGTATAAATATAAAGCTAGATAGGTAACAACAAAGAATAATGACCATACTTACAAGCATGGGAAATAATGACTCTAAAAAATAACAGATATTCACAAAAAATAATAAGATAAACATAGCATCAAGTGTTAAGGATTTATATGTAAATAAGGAAATCCTGAATAAGAATGTGGTGAGTGTTTTACCCCTATGTTTGGTCCTAGAGCAAGCATTGCTAGAATCCTAAGCTTAGTTCAAATATTTATACTTCAAAAATAATGTTTTTAAATACTTGTGATTAGCATTGACTCTCTTCTCAGCAGTATTTTTAAAGAAGTAAAATAGCTAATTGAACTCTTAAAAAACTCATTTTGACATTCTCATGTTTCATATTGCTGAAATACCACAAATTGTTTGATATTTACAATATTTCTGCTCCAACTGGAGCAAAAAAAAAAAAACTTGATCTCATAAAACTCAGTCCATCACTTCTTGAAATATCTTCTTGCAAGGCAAATGCTAGGTCTACAATAGAAACTTTTTCCAGTAGAGTAATGTTGGTAGAAGTCATGACTCTTTAATGCAGTAAAACCTCAAAGAAACATGTTTGAGATGGTGTAGGCTGTTCTTCAGTTACACTTCTAGTGCAGATCAGGGTTTTCAGATAAGGTCCTTCACTATCCTATTTTTTAGAATGGTTTGAAAATCAAATTTGCCTTGTTTCTGCATAACAACAGCAACAAAAAAGCTTTTGACCTAGACTTCCACTACCTGTATAATAATGTATTAGTTGTGAGAATTTTGTGATTGTGAATTAATGCTCTAAATAAATGTATGAGTTGGCAAATAATTGTGGAAGAATTGTTTGTGGAAGAATTGTTTGAAAGCAGGAACTGAGAGGAAAACTAGGGCCTAACAGAAGTTTTGGCATTACAGAAGCTTGCTTGGGGTGATACACAGTTGCCACTTCCAGGATGGTTCCTACGCATGGACTCTGCTCCTCCACGGTTCCCTAGGCAACACAATCTGCCCTCCTCACAACTGCAAAGGGGAGTAATGGAGGATGGAGCGGAGTGAAGACACCACGGCCAAACTCTGTTGCACTCCCTGTGCTGGGCCGCTGATAAGCCGCACAGTGGCTGTCTAATGGGAGATATACGATAACATGTCCGGTGCTCAGACAGCAAAGGTGGCAAATCACTCCTTTCAGATGAACTTTGCTTGAACTTTGCTCATTATAATGTGAAAACCACACCTCCATCCCCAAAGTTACCCACCTCTGAGGTATGACCACTCCTCACTGAGCATGCGCTCTAGATTTTCGATTGACTGTACCTTTAAATGAATGCGAGAAACTTTTTCACAAACTTGCGTCAGGATGCCGCCTGCGGAGACTCGAGACTGAGAGCCCTCTCCCATCTTCTGGGGTGAGTGATGATTGCACATTTGTACATCAGAGCTAGCTAAAAATCCCACGCTCTAGTAGAGAATTTCCTGTACTGACATCCGAAACCTGCTTTCTAAATGTTGCATTTGAATAAATCATACTGTTTGTGAACTCGACTACTTTTTTGGGGGGAGGCAATCGGACCTACAGTTGACAGACTGTTCGTGAATCCGATACTGCCAGAGTTGAGCTTATAGGTGATCACACTATTTGGGAACTCGATTCGCTCCTAGGAAGGCAATCGGACCTACGGTCCACGGACTGTTCGTGAATCCCATGCTGATTTGATATCGCCTTCCGCCCCCACCACCACTACCACTCTGGCTTTCAAACTGCAACATTTCACTGAAATAAATACCAGACTATTTCAAAATGAAATACTATCTAAGTGTTTTGGTAAATCCTAGCCTCAGTTTCTTCCTATAATGTTTTTTATAAAGGCTATGATCTGCCATACGACATAGCTAAAAGTAAGGTAGACTCCTGGGTTTGGAAGCACTAGGTTGGAAAGGGCACAAAGACTCACTGTGTCCCATGCCAAGGTTGACCAGTTCTGTAGTCTTCCAGTTTTTTTATGCACAAGTATTGGCTAGGGCTAGGCTCCCTATTGTATTCAATCTTTACAGAAACGAGGGGTCATCTGAGACAGCCTGCAACCTCCCTAAGTAATGGAAATCCCCCATTAGAGGCAATGCTTTCATAGTTGAATTTGATTCTGCATATTCGTAATATATGACCTCACTACATAAATTATTAAGCTTTTGCTAAAGAAGCTGTTCTATTTTTGACTTATTCCATCTTACACATTTTATGTTATACTACCATTGTATAGTTAACTTCCTGACAAAGTTCTGAAAAATGCATTTGCAATGGTAAGTCAAATTATGATGTCAAGTGTGCTGTTCCTTTGGGAAAGCTTGCTGGATAGTATGAGAACAAGGCTTCTGTATGGCCTTTATGCTTGGTGTGATAACGTGCAGAGTGGTTAGGAGAGGAGACCTTTTCCTAATCACAGTACTGGAAGGAGTCAAGAAGAGAGGAGAATATGTGTGTTCCTGGGTTCCTCTGGTAGACCCTCTCAGATGCAGTATGCCTCAGGTGAGAAGCAAAGTGTCTGTTAGTCATGAAAGTCTTAAAAATCTGGCTGTCTCTTTTCCTTGTAATTTTGGAGAAGAAGTAGAAAGACAAAAATTGCAATAGGAAGTCATGAGACCCATTTACAGTCCCAAACACTCCAAAAAGAAAAGGAATATGAAGATCTTGTGAGGGTGAAGGGATAAGAAAAGCTGGGTGAAGCATTTTCTATAAGCAGCTGGGCATAGAAAAAGAGAAAGTGTTTCAACTTCCTTTAGATCTAGGACTTGTAAGCCAGAATAATTTCAAATACAAATTCCTGAACAGCCTAAGCACTGCCACTGAACCCTTTGAGGACCCATATTTGCTATCAAGTTTGACTAGTAATTATAATCTGTTTGTCAGGGATATTTTCAGCTCATGTTCCAAATAAAGAATTGCTTAATTTCTAAAATGTCTGAATTAAAGGTACAGTTTAGTTTTTTTCTTACAGGATATTGGCTCAAGCTGAATTTAGTTTTAAAATTTCAGCAAAAATGGGCTAGCCATTTCCAAGAAAGAGTTTAAATTAAATATTGTTTTTAATTAAGTTTATAAATGTTATATTGAGAAGCTGTAGCACCTTCATGCTTTGGAGCAAAGACTTGAAATTTAACACAGAGGTCATTTTGGTTTTGATTTATGTTGTTCTTATGAACAAAAGCCTAAACATTGCCAATTTATAAGTCTATGCAAAAGCTCAATTTGCATATGTATTACAATTGCATCAGACTTTGGCAGCTAAATTCTCTGAAGGTTCAATTCTCCTGTGAGTGTGTTTCAGTCCAGCTTTGCAGGAACTGAGTTGAACTCTGCAGTTTTTGCTACTGACTGTTTAGGACTTCTTTGGAACTAAGAACAGGGGTACTTTCTTGTTGTCTCAGTGCCTCCTTGTTAGGGAAGAGGGGAGAAAGCCTGTTAGATTTGAATACAGTGGAGAGAAGGATTTACTTTGGAGAAGCAGAAGACAGCAGACAGGAAGTATGATTTCCCTGTGTATGGTGCTAAAGGTCATAATATGTCAGCACTGGATTTATTCATTTATATGATATATCCTTAGAAGATGAATCTCTTTTTTTCAGGATCATTTGAAATGAGAGAGCAGGAACCCAAGTGTAGCTTACTGATTATTGAAATGGCAGTAGCTAACAGAGAAAACACAAACAAATCCTCAGCTGGTTTTCATTGGCATAGGTTTATTGACTTAACTGTGACTATTCCATTTCACCTCTGATGATGGTTAAGACCTTAATTAGGGATTAACTGTTTCTTTTTCTGAAATGAAGCCACAAAACTATGAAGGCTTCTGTAGAATTGACATTGATATTATAGTCATTGGTGATAATTCAAAAGTTGCTGGTCTTTGTGGAAAGTGCCATTTTATTATGAAAATATTAAGAAAGATAAACTCCTTAGTTGTGCATAATTAAACCCTAATTTCTTCAGGGAATTTTGATAGCATTATAATATTTGAGTAAGCTTGGTTTATCTTCAGAAACCCTGAGGTGAATGGCACTCTTAATCTGTGTGGAAAGTATGGTATGATGGTGGTTGAGGTGTGCTGTTACTGTGAAAATTAGTCAGTTTGGGAAATTAAGTTTCTCCGCTTGTGTCTCAGTAAGGCAATGTAAAATATGTCTTGTCTGGTTTCTACCCTATCAACTTTAGGGTAAAAAATTACCCTGAGCTCTTATTGTTGAGTAAGGGCCAAAATATGCCTTCAGTATTTGTCTTGAGACAATTTGCACAGGTGTGCAACTTTAATAAACAAATACAGCTGTAATGGACTAGAATTTATTTCTCATGCTCTTTTATCTGTGTTAGCTCTTCAATGCAAGTCTGAGTAAAAGTCTCTCTGTTTCCAAAAATGAGTGCGTTTGGTCTTGGATATCCATATGTTTCTTGTATTTTAATAGTGAAGCTGTCATTTTTTACAGATTAATTTTATTTTCTTTTTAAATGTTCCTGTAATTAGCCTCTGGTTCTTTCCTGTATCTGAAGTCCTCCCATGAATGTTCATCAGCTTTCCTTTTATTTAATGAAGCCTTTCTTTACAGCCTAAGAGAGAAAATGCGTTCACACAAATGACTGAATATATATACACACATATACAATTACAATTGCAATTGTTCATGTGTCCTGAGTACCTGCTCAGACTTTTGTATTTGGTTTACGCAGAAAATAAAATATTATAGAGGATTTCCATCCTGTTCAATAGTAACTACAGAAGAGATTGTTTTCATGAACATTTTGCATGAATGAGAGTGACAGATTTGGAGCTTTAAGTTAATGGACAATCTTGTCTCAGTTAATCATTATGTAAGATAGATATTTACACAGTAGTTCATTCTTCTCCTGTCCCCGAAGATACATATTTCATTATTGAGCAATTTGTTAGCAGTTAGAACTGCAAATTGGTTGATTAATTTGCCATAGTTACTTTTAACAGCTATCAAAGGAGAGCTAGGAGAGCTGTTAGGAGAGCTGCAGAGTATGTTGCTAAACTTTCTGTCTGCAGTGAGAATGAAGTTTTTACTGGTAATGACCACTTGCTGCAGTGATGCACAAAATGATCCCTAGTTGAAAATTGGAATTGTTCACAGAAACCAACAAGCTGAAGGAGCTGGCAAAAGATTTTGTTTTAGCTTTTCCTCTTTTTCTTTTCTCTGGATTTAGAATATCATGTTTCTCTACTTCATGCTTTACATTTTTTGAAAGAGAAAACAAAATATTTTAAGTTTCAAGGAGACTTTTATTTTGCTTAGTTGGCACCTCATGGAAGATTACAAGTCACCAGTAGATTGTGAGTAGGTTGCTGGTACCAATAGCCACTCAGTGACATCTTATCCCTTATCTCTAGACGTGCATGTGCAAAGTTAGTGGAAGATCTAATTCAGCTGTGAAGCCTAAATGTTCAAATAACCTCAAAAGTCAAGAATATAAAGAAGAACATTTAATAAAAATAAGGAGTCTACAATACTGCACTATAGGATAAAAAACAATCATTATCTTTTTTGGAGAAGCACGCCAGAGGTTTAAACAATATTGTAGGATATATATATATATTGCAATCCTGAAAGACCTTGAGAAAAAAAAAGTCATATCTGAACCATTATTATTTATCACCCTTGACCTAGAAGCAGTTTTAATAGATGTTTGAGATTTATGTTGACATTGTAGTATCTTGCAAATGCAGTTCTTGAAAGTAGGATGTGCAATTTTTAGAAACAACTTTTCTTGTATGCTTTGGTAGGCAATGGTCAACAGAAAATGAGGATGAAATTTATAACTTCAAATGTACTTTTTGTAAACCTTTGGGAAGTCCACTACTGCCTGTGGCACATGATGTATGGTGGATTTTTAGATGAGCCACAGTTCTATAGGGTAAATTGTGGACAGATATCTAGACTTGTCTTTTGCTGTAATACCAGCCTGGTTATATAGATTGCCCGATAGAGTATACAGGGAGGTTGTGCTTGCACTCAGCTGGCATTTACCCCTAGTGTCTTTGAGATTATTTAACACTATTATTCTAAATTCTTATCTGCCCCCATCCTGCTCCCCATCTTCCATCCTCTTCTTACCATTTTTGATCCTGGTAAAAAGAGTTCATTCCATAACTCACGTCAGACAGAAATGATGCATTGCATCACAACTGCTGTTATGAAAGTATTTATTCCATATTTTGAAATGCTTTTATGTATATTTGCTCTGTTATGACTTGCAGGAAGAGAAAGAAAAGCAGTTTTACTGGAGGCAAAACAGCCACCTGTGAAAACTAATTGTGTAGATTGTGCTGATAGCTCTGGGAATGATCCATCAGGAAGAAAGTTAATATTCTTAATATGCAAGGGCATCATTTGTATGTCAAAATGATCTCCTTTATCAAAATGAAATATCCCTTAAGTTTTGTGGTGATATGTGTGTGTGTATGGTGGGGAGGAGACATAGCTCCGGTAGAGGCAGATGCCGCCTCCCACAAAAGTGTGTAGACACATGAAAAATGATAAACTTGAGAGGCTCTATGTTGTCTCATTAAGGATTGTAATTTATTATGCTTGGTATCCAGTTGCTTTTGAAGAGCAGCCTGATCTCTGTGATTCTTTTTTAATTTTGTTTTTGCTTCTTTAATAAGTTACAGTTTGCAGTGTTCAGTTCTGCCCCTTTCCTCACTTCTTCCCAAAATTCTGTTCTCCATCAGTTTTTAAAACATCTTGCTATAAACTTATCAAGAAAACCAGGGCTGTCAAGCACTTCAACTGCATGCCATCTCTGGGTCATGCAGTTATACAGTTCTGTGAATGCCTGCCATTTTTTTTTAAGTGGGTTGGGGGGGGGCATAGAGGCATAGACAAGAGTAACTGCATTTATTTTCTGCGACATGCTCTCCTCTTTAGTAGCTGCTGAAGATTTGCTCTTGTTCTCCCAGATGGCTGTAAGGTCTCCCAGACTAGGGTCTTAAGGGCTGTTATTGAATTTCCACATGTGGTCACAAATCATTATACATGATAATGCATAGAACCTGTTTGGGTCTTGTGAGCATTACTCTAACAGTGTGCTCACTACTGTGCTCTACTGTGCTCTACTGTGCTCTACTGTGCTCACCTTACGAAAACACTAAAGACTGTGATATTCTGTAGACAGAATGATTTCAGTCCTTTCATTTATCTGTTTGTTTATTCCAAGATGATTAGATGACCCTTTTGACTTTCAGTTTTATCGTTCCTAGGAGACTGACGTGTCCATGAATTGATTGTTTTTCTGCACCAAAATTAAAACTTGTTGGTGACTTCATTACTATGATTTGTGACTGCTATGGCTGGCTGTGTAGAATCTTCAAGAAGCCTGTCTGTGGACCGTAGGTCCGATCGCCTTCCTAGGAGTGAATTGAGTTCCCAAACAGTGTGATTAACTATAAGCTCGACTCTGGCAGTATCGGATTCACAAACAGTCTGTCAACTGTAGGTCCGATCACCTCCCCCAAAACAAGTAGTCGAGTTCACAAACAGTATGATTTATTCAAATGCAACATTTACAAAGCAGGTTTCAGATGTCAGTACAGGAAATTCTCTACTAGAG
>NW_010586454.1:195815-219317 GCF_000705375.1 Tinamus guttatus | reverse complement strand
CCTCCCTGCGGCTCCCGGCGACGGCAGCGGGTGAGTGGCGGGGCCGGAGCCTCCCTTCCCGCTTCCTTCTCACGCTCCCTTTTCCTCCTTTTCTCGAGCTCCCCTTCCCGTGTGAGAGGCGAGGGGCGTGCGGTGACAGCGCGGGGGTAACTCGCTCTGCTCGGCCGTGCCGGGTCCCCTGCTCGCCGGGTGGATTCCCAGCCAAGAGAGGGAAGTTTAGGTCGCTTCAGTGCTTGGCGTGTAGAGTATGTGGCAATGTGAACTTAATAGTTAGGCAAGATCATTTTTACAAGTACCTGGAATCACTTTTCCCACTTGCTGACCCCTTACTCAGCCATCACTGGCTTTGCTCTTGAGGATTCAGCAGAGTGGTTTAGATTCCTTATTTAAAATTATCTAAATACTGCTGTTTAAATTCACAGTGTATAAATCTATAAGTGGGAGAGAACATATGTTAAAAGAACAGCTTTAAGAAAGCTAGTGAAATTATAACTGCAAATATTAAAATTATTAGCTTGGCAAATTATTAATGATACTGCAAACTTTTAGTTACATGAGTCATATCTCCTGCTCAGCTAAATAAAATCTGAAAGCTCATAGAGTTTATTTGTTCCATGAACTAACATAACTGAAATTCCTAAATCATGTTGTCTTGCCATCTTAATACGCTGTTTGCAGAGGTGGTAACCCAGGCAGTATGGGCTGTTGTGAAGTGGTATGTTGGTTTGTTAATATCTGCTTGAATGTTTATCGTTAGGGTGCGTTAGGAGTTTGGGTGAGGTTGTGTCAAACTTGCATGTAAAGTTATGGATCTTTTTGTAAGTGAATTTGAATTCTGAAAATCAAATTCTATGTATATGTTTTTGTGTTTTACCCCTTGCATAAATCATAAGGGCCTGGAGGTAAAACTGTATCACTCTGACTTATTTTAACATAATAAAAATGAATAAATAAGGGATTTTTGTTGTCGTTGAAAGGAAGAGTTGGTCATGCAGGCAGATGCTAAATTTTATCTCTGTTTACTTATCCGATCCATGCAGAATTCTGGTTCCTTGAGCATTAGAGACGGTACCTGTGCTCACAGCTCCAAGGCCCTTCCAGATAGTGCCCAAGTCCAGAAGCTCTTTCCATAGCTTTTATTCTGGACTATGTTGCCAGCACCTCTTGAGACTGCATTTGACACTTTCTGCCGGCTCTCTTTGTGGTACCCTGTTCCATGTTTTAATCTGGGCGCCCTGATTAGCTTAAGATGCTCCACATCTAGAGGTTTCGTCCTGTTGATGCTGTTTGTTTACAGCATAGATCTGGTGCTTGCAGTTACTACCCTTGGATCCTTTGTAGCCAAGAAGTGTTTTGTGCAACTGTAGCACGGTCACCTGCTAAGTCGCGTGTGGCTAAACTTCCACAGTATTGGTGTGCATTAATGGTAGCTGCCATCTTTCACAGAAGAGAGATGCACCAGGTTATGTTTTATATTGCAGTAGTTCTTTGGGTTCACTACGAATGGAAATAAGGATTGGCCTCTTTAGGACGCTTGAGTAGTTTGTCTCGGGATGAGTTTTGCTCTCGGCAGATCTGCAGTGGCACCTGCCCTCTCAGGCGCTGCATGCACGGACCTGCAATAACAAGCTGCATGACTGGGATATCTTGGCAGGATGAGTAGAAAGCTGAGCATGGCTTTAAGATCAACCCAAAACCCAAAGCCACTTGCCCACTACATATATTGGAGGGGAATTTAAAGAAAGATGAATCCATTTTATTGAGGGCACTGATAGAAGGATGAAAAACTCCCAAAGACCTATGATGCTACCAAACCAGGATGCCCCTAAAATAATGTTTTTGACTGCCCCTAAAATAATGATTGGCTTAAAGCTCATTTATTTGTTTCTTTCCTTCATTTTAAATAAATAAACACTCCTCAAACCACACATTCTAGCACTCTGAGGTGAGCGTTTCATGTATGAGTTTAGAAAGTACTGAAGTTCTATTTTTTTTTTATTCCACACAAATGTGGGGGCTCTATCCTTTTAATACTGAATGCTTTGGTTAACCTATAATGATAGGTCTCCAGGCTACAAGGATTCATAAAATGCTGTGATGCTCCTAATGAACAGATCAGGCTATGATGGACATGTACAAAGAACACATGGTGCCTCAGTAACTTTGTTAAAATTTATTTTAATTTTTAGATAACAATGAATGTGGAACATGAAGTTAACCTCCTAGTTGAGGAGATTCGACGTTTGGGAACCAAAAGTAAGTATTGTAATAAAGTATTATAATATCTCTGACCATACAAATGTAGTCATGTTATATCAACTTTTGAACTTGCCAAGTGTAATTAAACAGGCTCTCTTATCCTGAAAAAATGTATATGCAGTTAAGGTTGGACTGTTGCTACATAGTACTCTCCAGAATTCATTGTCTAAAATACTCCCATTAAGAAGTTAAACATTGAAGCCTCTGCAGCCTGGGAGAAGTTGTCCTGAAATCTTACTCCCACTAAAATCAACTGCAAAATTACCTTTTTATTTAGACTTCAAAGGTACTAGCTACAGCCATTGAAGGAAAGAGTTACACTTTTACCTTCCACTTCATTGATAACTACTGAACTACCATGTTCATACACATCTGTTCCATTCATCGTGGTAGTATTTGGAGGGAATTGAATTGCACGCTTACAACTCTAATCCAGGAGTTATAGTGCCAATCTTCCCCTGTCCATGATTAAAATATAGACTTTCCTCTTAAGAATGTTTTTCAGTGTTAAAAATCTACTTTGTTTGCAAATATTTATTCAGTTTGTTGGTGTGGGACCTGTTCATATATATATATATATATATGTATGTATGGAATTGCATCAGAACTGAAAAATATATCAGTTTCTGTTTATTTTTCAAAATTTAACTGCCATTCACATCTTGCATTTCATATGACTGTGTGTATCTTTTTTTAAGAATAATCTAGCTAATCTTAGCATACACTTTCAAATTCTCACTTTGTGTGAGAGAAATGCACTCACTTTTTCAATATGGACCTTAAGTATTCATAACCCTAAGAACTTGTGCTTTGAAGACATTCAATAGTCCGGGTTGGTCATAGGTTTCAGAAGTCATTAGTAAAAATTAATGCACGAGGTACATGGTCCTTCATACAGGCCGCTGGAGTGAGGAGAAAAGAAAGGAGGGAATTTTGCCTATTGTTTGTCATGAACATTCAGAGCATCTTCCTCCATGCTGCTCTTTGTTATAAAGACAAACATCATGGAAGTGAAGTATCAGGTTGATGGCAATTGGTGAACACCATGGAGTTTACTTTCAGCATTTTGAGCGTTTCACTTATGTTCCTGCAGTAATCTACTAACTGAAAAACAACCTGCCTGTGTTTGCATTATTTCATCTTTAATTTAGATGCTGATGGGCAAGTGAGTGTGAAATTTGGTGTGCTCTTTGCTGATGAGAAGTGTGCCAACCTATTTGAAGCTCTAGTGGGAACTCTTAAGGCTGCAAAACGACGAAAGGTTGTCTCTTACCAAGGGGAGCTACTTTTACAAGGCGTTCATGACAACGTTGATATCGTGCTGCTGCAGGACTGAACCAGTATGCATTTCTGCTGTGCATTAATTGAATTGTTTCAGGCGGTGACTTAGAACATCCTCTGAATCCTCTGATTCTAATACATTTTGATGTATTTTCTATGTCTTTCTAGCCAAAAGAAAGCCATCTTATTTTGGAAAACATTCCCTTTTGTAATTCTTCAAACAGTACTGTACACAATTAAGGTGAAAGATGACAGATGTTTTTTAATCTCAGGTAATACTCATAAAGGAATTTGATGGTTATTTTCAACACATGAAGAAGAGGACTGATAATTTAATGTTTACAAATTAAAATGTGCCATGAAATTGTAAAATAAAAGCACATACTTAAATTTGTATTGCTGTTTTTTCCTTATTTGCAAACTGAAATGAAAATAAATTGAATTTCAGTAAGCAACATGGTTAAATGACTGTACAGAAAATGTGCTGGGAAGTTAGAAATAATTTTGCAGCATGATGCAATCAGAGAATGTCCATCTTTTATTATGGGCAGCAAAAACAAAGAACACTGAGATGTGCAAGCGGGCTTGCTTCAGAGCAGTTTTATAAGAGCAAACTGAGTGCCACATGTTTAACAAAGCAGAGACTAGTAATAATTTGCTTCTCTGTGGCAATCACAGTTTTATTTCCCACACTGCTGAATTCCCTCAGCGGAATTTACTATAACCTCGAGCCCTTCCCACCTCTGTTGCATGTTCCTCCCGTTAGTGGGAGGTTTCCGCATTTTTTGCAGCTCAATAAAAGCAGCAGGAGTGAGGAGTGCACTTTCAGGCAGCTGTAGAGCTTCTCCAGCTTGTCTCCTGGCTCAGGATGATGAGAAAGCAAAGAATACATAAATGCATAGTAACTGTGTGCTTGTTTTTGGTCTAGAATTACTTTCCAAACTTGCTGCCTTTAATAATAGTTTTCACTGCTGTCTCTTTCTCATGAAACTACCGGACAAATATATGCCTGCTTCTATGACACAAAGTGTTTAATGACCAGATTGTGCACAGGAAGCTACAGATGATAGATGTGCTTTTTTTTTTCCTTCTGGATGTATGAAGGAAATGGCCAAGCAGTTCCCTCAGTGCTTTTGTGCAAAGTTATCCAGAAGCAGTACAGCAACTTCAGATTGGGGTTATTGCTTTCACGGAAATCATATCGTCTCTTAATCGCCTAAGGCATAAAGTGGGAGGAGAAAGGGGAGGAAAAAAAAAGCCTTTTAGATTGTTTTCTAACCTACTCCTGGTTAGTCTTAGTAGCATGAAGTATTCTCTCTATAAGGAAGAAAGTTGTTTTTTTGGGGAGAGCCATAGTGGGTCTAAGCAAACTTGCCTGCTGCTCTGTGCTTCTAGTCTTCACTTGCAAATTCATCAACTTTGAAAAATAGTAAAATGGATAAATTTTCCTCTACTTAACCTTTCACAGGTGCAGAATGGTTTAAAGATGCTGCTTTATTTTCAGATAGGAAATGTGCAACTGTGGGATCTCTACGAAGCTGTGTAGTTCCAGCTGCTGCCCCCTTAATCTTTGTTTGCCCTGCTTTGTGCAGCAAGAGAAAGGCTTAGAGCGAGCAGGCCGGGGCTGCCCGTGTCTGTGCTGGCCCCAGGCCTGGGCAGCAGGGAAGGGGCACGGGGGGAAGCCCCAGCTCTCTGCGTAGAGCCCGGCTCCAGCTCAGCGGCCGAGCAGGCCCTCAGCAGGGTTTGCTGGCTCCCCGGCAGCCTTGCTCCAGGGCTGCTCTTCTCCTTCCAGACCTGAGCGGGCAAGTGCCTGATCCACTGTACCTCACAGGTGGGACTGAGGCCAGATGTTTTGCATTTGGGGTGAAAGCAGAGAGTTTTGTGTCCAGATGACCACAGTTATTTCTTCCTCTGCCTCTGTTGTACAGAAGGCCTGAGTCATTGCCTGGCTTCCCCGCACAGCCT
The DNA here is from genome assembly GCF_000705375.1 of Tinamus guttatus. Next base: position 213,812 of record NW_010586454.1, on the reverse strand, counting down.
GAGTGTGCCGAGAGGCCGAGCGCTTTGTGGTGTTTTGGGATGTGTGGGCTGTGGTAGGGCAGGGTGCCAGCCTGCCCCCCAGAGGACGTGCCCCTCTCTGGGCATGGTCACCACCAGCTCCTTAAGTGCTGAAGGAGCTTCAGGTTTGAAAACTAGGTGCTGGTAAACTCAAGTCTCAGTGCCAGCTGGAGCTGAGAAGGGAGTATGAAGAGACCTTTACGTCTCATTTTGAATTTATCCTCTTAGCAATGCTAATAAATGTATCCATAGCTTCTGGGAACACTGTGTAGCAAGAAAGAGAGAAACTTGGCACTAAAGCAAATGTGTGACGACCACGGGAGACTCTGGCTGTGTATTGCACCAGGGAATTAAGATTGATTTTGTTTGCTCTGTTTCTGGAAGCAGAAGAGGAACGATATACCCAGAACAGTGTACAGCCAAAGACTTGTACTAAGCGTATAACTTGTCCTGTGGCCCCTGAGTTGTAAAGGTTTCGTTAGGCTCCATGCTAGCTCTCATGACCTGATTTCTAAATTTGTCACAGGGAAAATCAAACGCTAACAGTATTTCACGTGTGTGGGACCATGCTTCCGTGTCGTCGCGCTAGAGGAAGTCATTACCACAGCTAATGGCTGAGGCACAAGATGTGGTTCCTGGAGCACTTGACACAGTACTGAAAAAGCTAATTGCAGGAAAGACATTACCTATTTCTGGGAGCATTAGGACAGTTAGCAATCCACTGTGGTGGGTTTTTGACCCTCTCAGTCATGAGAAAAATGAGTAGGTCAGCCAGGAACAACAGTGATTCCAAAAGCGCAAGTTATTCCTGACTGCAGTAAAATAGGAAGATATAAAGGTATGGTCTTTGACAACAGTATCAAAGACTGGTCAACAGAGGAGTTACCTCCATATCCCAGTGCTGGGAAATTAGTTAATTCAGTCTCTTGCTTACCTCAGATCTTGGAGCATGGTGGAACCCAGGAGCAGGTTTGATGAGCCTGGTAAATGTGGCTGGTGCAGTTTAAGCTGTTACCGCTGTATGTCTTCAGCAGGGAGATGTTATTTTTGCTCATTTCCTGCCTCCCCTTCAGTCCTCTCCTGGAGGTGCTTTCTGCTTCAAGGGACTTCTCTGGGCAACAGCAATGCCCTCCTGCAGTTTGTATCCATGTAAAGCTGGTTGCCTTTACTCAGATTCTTTGTCATCAAAAAAAAAAAATGAATGGAAGAAAAAAAAAGTAAGAGTGACAGGAAATTCTCACATACTGATTATGTTGCAGCTAATATAGTAGTTTTACTTAAAAACAGCTGAATATTTCAGAGACAGAAGTAGAGATTCTCTTCTACTCCAGCAGCACAAAGTGGCTGCTAAGCAAGTTTGAACTGTTGCAGAGCCAACACAGCATGAACCCATGAATGCCACAGGACTGGCCTTATGGCTTGGTGTCAAATTATACAAAAAATTATCAATATCTTTGAATAAACCCCACCTGCTATAAAAGACCACTCACGAAGATTTAGTCTGCACAGTGCAGCATAATTCACATTTGGTATTGCCTGAAAATCCTCTGTCTGACAATTGTGAGACAGGGATCATGGTTTCAGGGATTTTAAACACAAACGAAGAACACTTTCCACCCCACACACCCAAACTCACGCATTTCTTTTGGAAGCAAATACAGTAACATTTACAAAAGCATCATGTCCTTCTCAAGCATGTGTGGGACTTCTGCTCTGTAATGCACCTTTATGTGATGCATAAGAAGGCAATTGATCCTGAACTCACAATACAAAGGCGGGAACACAATATGAACAAAGTAATTTGAAGGAAAATGAACTCCTAGACTAAAAATATGTTTAGTGCTCTGAGAGCTGTGTGGAACAACTTGTGATCTGCTCAGGTTGAAGAATATGAATTTGATGAGCCAATAACATTTCTAAGCCTAAATACCTCTTGCTACAAAATTTAGTATGACATACTTTGTTTTGCACCACAAATGACAACAGAATATGCGAAAAGTACTGGGGTTTTTTCTTTCTTTATTTATTTTCTGCTTCCCTACAGACCAGTCAAGCTTTTTTTTTTTTTTTTTTTTTTTAGGAAACAGGCCATTAAGCTTGTTAAGGATGCGCCCGCCCCCTTTCATGCATGCTAATATGTATCACAAAAAAGGGAAGGACAAAAGTTATTAAGTGCTATCAAATAGGTGTAGACAGGATCAAAATATGTTGATGCTACCCATGACAATGAAAAACAAAGGTCTGCATTTGCTCAGTGAACAAATACCATAGCAACTTAGATCTCCTGAAGATTTGATCTTAAAAGTAAGATATTTTCAACATTTTGATTACATTCTCAAATAAAATCAATGGCAGATTGAAGAGAAGCTCCAGAAAAATTATTTCAAATACCCCTATTTCAATATTTCTAAGCATTCCTCTAAAAAGAAAAGTATGAGTTAGTTAAGGATCACTACCCAGTGGTATTTTTTAGAAAGCCAGTGTATTTAAGATCCAGTTACATAAAGTACTTTTGGGGAATTGTTCTAATAAAGCTTTCCTGAGGGTGGCAGTTCAGTTTAGTTCTACCGTTCTGAGTACAGTTTTAGTCACAAACACAATATAGCAGCATATTAAAGCAGCTGAAGATAATCTCCGTGCAGGTATGTTGATTAAAGCTCCAGAAGAAGCAGTACCTTACGGCGTAGCATAGGCGTCATTGCAGATTATGCTTATCTATGCCAAAGCACATAAGTGGTTCTGAGAGGTTAAATACCAGGCTGGTACCCGGAGAGGGAGTACTGTAATCTACAAACATGCTCCAGTATCTCCTCAGATGAAATTCAGATCAAACTTTCTTTTTATGAAATTCTTAGAGTCAGACCTGAACATTTTCCAGCACAGCGTTTTCACAAATATAGCAGCATTATATTCATGTTCTTGCCGCTTATTCTGGCACAAACACGACAATTTGAGTGACACTGAAAGACCATTTTGCTGTCCTTAAAGCTGTTTGTCCAGAGAAAACAACAATATGTACCACATATTTATGTATGCATATAATGCATCCATGTCGATACAACATGTACCCACAACCTGACAATTTTCCCAGTGAGGAAATGCTCGGTGAATGACGTGTTTGAATAGGAATGTAGTGAGCTGCATTTAGCAGTCCTTTGTAAGTCTACTAAATGCCACAAAAAATCCCTTAGGAAGAACTGAGTGTTCATACCTTGCAGATTTAGGCCTTATGCGAAGCTTTGATGAAAGTTGATAGGTAAGTACCTGGTCTTTATATTAGTTAAGAGGCCTTGGTCTGTCTCCATAGCTAGTGTTATAAAAAATTTCCTTTATAAAGTTGCATTTTAGAACACCCTATGATTTACTTGGAAATCAGCTTTCAGTTTTCATAGAAAAACAAAAGTCATAAAGGCAAAAAAAAGCAATTAAAGAGCCTCAGCAGGGTCCTGCAGGAGTTCAGCTCTGTGTCGCAGCAGACAGAATACTAGATCCAAACATGGCTATGACTTAATTACGGGTAGCTTTGGCGGCATTTAGGTACTTAAATTCAAGTATGCACTTTACTGACATGAACTACTGCTACCAAATGAATAGCTTGATTCCAAACTACTGAGGTAGCTCCAAGTCTACAGGCATATAAGTCATAACTGAAATGTTTTCTGGAAACTTAACATCATATGATCCTCTATATGCCCTATGCCCAGAGGCATTGCCGTCTAGGTTGTGCTGAACATCAAAGCTCCCATCCCAGGCTTGGCTCCATATGGGATCAGCACATGGTCGTGTCTGAATTTCCTCAGGAGCTGTGCTGGGAAGCATAGACGCTTAGTGGTTCTAACCCCGTACAGAAAAGTCTGTAATTTTCCTCATAAGGGGCTGCCAAGAGGCCTTCTACTATCCTGGCCAGTGGCCCGGGCTTGGTGGTAAGGTGCGGAGGGGCTGGAAGTGCTGAAGCGGGTATGAGCAGGCTGCTCTTTGCCATGTGATCTGCCCACGCTCACCCCCACACGGCACCCGAGGTCCTGCACAACACTCCAGCAGGCAAAGAGAAATCCCTCCACAAAACGCCGTGCCCAAGCTCCTTGGAAAGCCACCCTGCACTTCGGCATCCACAACGTGACAGTTGAGCAGCTCGCTCAAGCTGCAGCAGAGCCAAGGATGGCATCTCCTCACCCGTGCCTTGCTTTGTATGATAGAAGACAACGAACACTTTACGTACTTATGTTTATATTGTATTACAGTTAAAGGAGCTCAGCCAGCCGGATAGATAGCTGAGAACGGCAGCAGGGGAACTTCTCAGAATTGTTCTCTTCCCTATAAACACATTGGACAGTTTGCAGCACGTCAGTTTGGTTGCTTGTCTAATACCTCACATTGCAAGAAAATGAGTCTCTCTAATCATGCTTGGGACCCCATATAGAGATGTGTGCACTAATAAGGGTCTTTACCTCTCTGTTGGCATTACTGAACACATCTAGTTTTAAAATTGTAACAACATGCTGACAAGAAAATTAAGGGTTAAAAAAAAAAGCAATACCACAGTCCTTTTATCATCGCTATGTTTAGGCCTGGTCTCAGCACGCTTCTGTTATGTTTTTAAAACAGCCAGGGGCAACAGGCTTTATATGTGGATTTAAATGTTAAATGTTGCTCTCTGAGGTTGGCAGCCCAAGCACTGCCGGGACGTGCTGGTGCGTGAAAGCCACCAGGACAGGGACCCTGCGCTTCTTCAGAAATGAAAATGAAACCCATTTATTTCAACGGAGCAAGAGGAAATAATTGGTATAAACAGTGCAAAGCGAATGATACCGCAAATTCTTGTTTTTTTATAATCGAGAGTGCTAGTAATAATACAAATATATTTTAAAATGGTTATATTGATCATCTCCCCTTTAAATGAAAAAAGAAACATCACTAAAATTGTCTAGAAAAACAGACTTTATATAGACCTTGCTATCTGTCAGGTCTTATGATACTGTTAAATTTAAGAAACAAAACATAATTATTTTGCCTTATTAGCTATGGAGGAAGGCTATAATCTTGGCCAGTTAATGATGTCTTGAGGGTAAGAAGCAGACAGCTGGTACTTTATCTATTTATAATCATTTTTAAAATGGCAGTGCCATCCCTTCACTCCCACTCTACCTCTCCCACACACATTCAGCATTTTATGAGTCAGGCTGCGAAAATATCAAGTGGTTGATGTAAAGATGAGGTTTTGGGAAGTTTTTTTAGTGAAGAATGCTTGAGGTTCTTCTTCTTTGCCTTTCTTTTCCTGGCTGGTCATATTTTCAGGCTACTGTCTACAGTAGGAGGGAAAGTTATATTATTAAAAATACTATAGTTGTAATGAACACTATAATTAAGATGAGACCATAAGAAAAAATACATTTTTCCATCACATTTGTAAGGATTTTGGTGTTTTTCACGGGACCTTTATCTTTGTAAGTGATTACGAAAGTTATGTCTATAGCCATGGCTATAGCAGAAATGGGGCAATCTGTAAAAATGACAGATATCATCACTGTGCTCGCTGTTTACAGGTGTTCCTATCCCTGGCCCAGGCACTCTGTAACCCACTCGGGCATCTATCTGCCACCTGATCTGGTGGCATCAGGACCAGCAGTAGTTAGTGGCACCATTAGATCATCCTCTCTCAGGTGCCTGCCCCACCAGGTGTGTCCCTGGTGCCTCCCCACCACCTGCCGTTTGGACATGTGGTTCTCCAGGGCCAGAAGCTGGACTATGTTCACCCTTGTTGGAGGGAGCAAAGTGTGAGTTTGAATCTCTATACAGTCTGCTGTACAGGCATGTCTCCTCTATTTTTTTGGTTTAGTTTCTAGAGTAGACATTTAAACTAAACAGAATTCTATCTCTCTTGCTCTTTTGCATCACATGGCATAAATATGAGTATCATCAAAATTTTCAGTTGGCAGCTTCTCAAATATACTTTTTTTCTGTCGGAGTTTATTTCCCAAATACATTTTTTTTTAATCCATGTAAGAGATGCTTTCATATCTTCAGGTTATTTCTTGTAATAAAGTGCTAAACTACTACCTGACTCACCTCCACACTGAAGTCATTTAACTTACCCACGCATATAGGAAGAAAAATTGGGGAAATACTTCCTGTTGTTATTCAAGTGGTCTGTCAGAAAACTTAGGTGTTTCACATACTTAAAGTGGAGTTTAAAAAATATCCCAAGGGGAATTTTGCTAACTGCAGATTTTCTATTAGGGAAGAATTATATCTTATCACATAAAGTTCAGATATGAATAGGTATGTAATCCTACTGGGTGTTGAATCCTGTTTTTCAAATCACTATTTTTAGAAGGAATCTCTCTTTTCTGTTCTTTCACAGCTGCCATATGCTCTAATAGTAGCCTATATTATATTGACCCTCATAGGTTTTTTTTCACTCTGTTATGTCTAAATTGTGGATTCAGTGCCAGTGAAATAGAAAGAGGGAACTTGGTTATGATCAGGGAGAAAGGGTGCAGCAGAGGCAGGTATAGGACTGATTTTTACTTTGTAATATTCACTAGCCTTATCCCCAAGGACATGCTCTCCCTTGCCATCTCCTCCCTCTATTCTTTGCAGAAGTTTCATTTCCTCTACACTCGAGCAAACGAAGCGAGGAGCCTCATTACCTCCAAATCTTGCCACATTTTCTTCCTGTTGGTCTCACCATATAACAAAATCCCTGTGAAAAAGAAGGAACATTTAATCAAAGGTTATCTCCTATTGCACGTACACAAAGAACTTAATTAAGGCTGCATGGGAGATGTTATTTAGAACTGCAGAGTGCTTAGCCTCAGTCCAAAGTGTATTATTTGAGTCGTATGAGCATATACACATATAGATGCATAGATATATATATACTGATACACATGCACACACATACATACACGCATAAAGATGTATATTAACATGTATATGTATTTCCTGAGGAAATGGCACATGTGATTTCCTGTCTCTCTCTCTCTCTCTCTCTCTCTCTCAATTTGTCCCTTACTCATTAGAAGTCTTGGAGACATTAAATTCCTACGAGTTTTGTAAAAACTGTGGCTTGTGTAAAGAAGACAGGTACTTACCAGTGACTGTGCCACTGATCAAGCATTGAGCGGGGCTCTCTCTTTTCCTTTACATTCCCAGCGCTTTCTCCTTGGGGAGTCACATGTGAGGAAGATGGAGAGGCAGAGGCTTGTTCTGGATCCATGCAGGAGTTGTTCCTGGCAGCACGCTCTATCCTCCCGTGCAGGAGCGCAGCCCTGGGAAGTCCACGCTCAGTTATTTTGCCGAGATCTTGGCAATGCTAATGCAAATGGCAGAAGGATTATAGCAACCTGAAAAATGGCATTTGTCCTCCAAGCTTGGATCGACTTCCACTGAAGCACGTTTGTCACCCCTTTTGAACTCACAGAGGTTTGCTGCAAGGCACGAGCATAATCCATTTCCTCCAGAAAGGTCAGGTATCCTCTACATTAGCAAATATTAATCAAGCTAATCCTATAACTCCTCACAACTTGCACATACAAATCCAGTTTGCTCTCTCATATCATCTTTACTGCTGAACCAAGATACGGCAAGAGCCATATTGTTGAGAAAAGAGCAAATTTTGGTATGTTTAGAAGTGCTTTCGTTCTTTTCTCTGTGAATAAACTATGGTTTTAGAAATGAGTGGCTGAGCATCACCAATAGACAATTGCCTTTTTTTTTTTTTCCCCTGAACTCCATTTAAGGCTTTTCTTTCTTAAAAATTCTTATCAGCACATTATTAGGTCTCACACAGTGCAGTTCTAGCATAAATAATATGTAAACTGCATGCAAGCTGTGTTTTCGCTCCAGTCCTCAGGGCTGCCTGTGAGCAAGGTTAGAGGACAAGTTAGTAAAAATGATAATGTTCGCCTGCTTCCCAGCTGATGTTGCTAGCATGAGCGAATCTGCTGTGCTTTTATTTTTTTCACTTCCATTTTATGTAACTTCCACAATTTTGTGGGCGCCTTTCATTTTGCCATCTTTTTCTGCTTATTATAGCTTAGCGGTCTTGTGGAAGCAAGAAAATTGTCACTCCAACTTCTTTCTCCTTACAGAACAAAGCATTTGTTCTCCATGGCTTTACACCTCACAAAAATGTAAAATGATATACAATTATTACTAGATCAGAAAAGGTGCTTTATACTCAGTTTTCACAACAGCAGGTGATTACACCAAGTTCAGCTGCTATACAATTAGGCCCAGTATTTCTAAATATATGCAGAGCTAGAAAAGGTAAGTTTTACTGGAAGTTTTCCAGTAGAAAGTATTTGATCTTGCAGCTTGTTGAATATGTCTCAATCAGAGCTGTAGGACGGGGCTTAGTGTACCCAAGGTGTTTTGAGTCTTTCAAGACCATGTCTTTTTTTCCATTTCCAGGCCTGACAGTTCCAAATCATCACATTCCACTGTCGCTGAAGTGATTTATATGTTTTAGCAGCGCTGCAAGCTGCAGTCTTCTAACCTGGAACTCTCCCTGGAAGATATTAATGTTCCCCAATGGCTTTAAATCACTTTGCACACTGTAAAAAAAGCTTTATGATTAACACTCTTAAAAGCTCCTATGTTTGGCTGAGACTTACATTTAAATCCTGGGCATGTAGAAAGCCAGGTTCATACAACAATATGTATTATTCTGTATTGAGAAGGTATTTCACAGGCTCACAGGCTTTTTCACAGCTAAACATGTTAGGGTCTGTAAAGTTATTCCTTGCCAAGAAAGTTTTAGTAAAAGAGTCAGAAACCCTGGTAGATTTTTTCTGGCATAAATGCAAACACTGCCTCTACTATAATATGCTTAGCTAGGCTATATACTGTCTCTGTTTCTCACTACCCCTCTTTTCTCTCCTTTTTCTTCTCCGTGAGTGGTATAGAATTGCACATTCAGCATGGGGTATTGTTTATACAGACAAGGGGGTGGATCAGACACCGCACAAAGCAGATCCAAAGCTGCATTCAGGGATTAAAGTAAATCCCATGGATTTCTCCCTCCTCCTGCCTTTCTACAACCTGGTAAAATGAGGGGGCATAAAATAAGAGCATAGGAGATTGGATCAGCAGGTGTTGGCGTATTAGTTGGAAGTAGCTGGACCTTCGAGATTTGTTGCCAACATCTATAAAGTTATTTGCACAGGTGGGGTAAGAATTGTCCAGTGTGGAACTTTTCCCATTTCTCTCTCTCGCCTTTTTTTTTTTTTTTTTTTTATACAGGACAGAGCGTCCTTTTACCTCCCAGGAAGAAAAGGACAAAGATAATTGCCTTCCCTAACCAGCTGAAACCCACTGAAGTGACAAAGTCCTTTATTTCCTCCTTCACATTGGCAGCTGCAAGCACAAAATCTGTCCCTTCCATCCTTGTGCACGTGAACACCCCTTCTGCTTGGGCCGGGTCTGTCTGAGTCTGAGAGACTCCCCGAGCTGGGTTCAAATCCTTGTCTCTTCCTCCTGTGCCCTTGCTTGATCCCACATTTGTTTTCCCGTATAGCTGGAGTATCCCGTGAAACATGTAACCCCAGAACTCCTCTTAGGGTGACCTTTGGTTACCGCTACTAAGACAGTAATGTCGGCCTCTGAACTCTTTTCTCCCAGTTCTAATTCAATGTCTTCCTTGAGGCCAGTCTCTTGACACTGGCTCAGCAGAGTCTTGCCTTCGAACTAGTAATGCAGAGATCTACTCCTTGATATGACTTCTCCAAATACAACTGTCAAAATCTGTGTTTGCCTTATTCTGTCAAACTGAGGTGAAATCTGCTATCAGCACATTGCTATTGCATAGCTACAGTCAATCATACTCAACAGGTACAACAGGAGGGTGATATTCAGTTTAAAGAGTTAAGCCTGTTTGATTGAAGAATCTCCTTTTGGGTACGAGGCTAGAGGATTTCAGCACTGAACCCCAGGGAGCGAATGGGCTGAACCTGATAGTTCTTCTGTTGCACAGAGAATTACTGATGTGCTAGTAAGCTAAATCAATTTTCATCTCCCCCAGAGAACTGGGTTTGGCCAAACATCTTGATGTTTCTGCTAGGCTTACTGTTTATTTTTATTTCCTTTTTAATATATTTTCTTTCTTCTTTCTGTTACAGGAAGAAAGTGCTGTAAGCAGAGCAAAATCTGCTTGCCTATTGCAAGACCTACTAGTGGGCCTAGGAGCAACAAGTACAGATAAATACATATGTAGGATAAAGTATTCTATAATAATGGGAATAAGAAGTTTGTTTTGGTCTGCCTTCCCTTTGGAAAGGACAGAGTCACCAAGGGACCACTGAAGCATCTACTGCAATGCCTGTGAGTCTAAGGAAAGGCTATTTTCAGGGTTTTTCTTCTTAATGAGAAGTTTCTAGTCTGCAGCTATGTATGTCTGCACATATACAAAATGTCAAAACAGAAATGGAAATGAAACATTACCTGGTCTTCAGGAGTTGCCACTGAACTTTTGGTACCTGATACTTTGGTTTTATAGAAGCTATCACAAACCCCTAGAACTACTCTATTGGGGCTGAAGGGCTAACAGTGGATGGCTTGAATAGTCAAATGCAGACTCCCAAGGACAGAAAGAAGAGCTGTTTTATCTACAGACCTTTGCAGGGCATCCACACGGCCTCGGTCTGCAACTCCCCCAGTTCCTCTCAACACTTGTAACAAGCAAAACCCAATTTACAAAAAGCCAAAAGCTACAAAGCACAACATGCTCCCTGCACACAGTGTGGTTCTGCAGGGTTCTGCATCATGACAGCCTGTGGAATGACAGGCCATGTTGCCTGCTAACTTCCCCAGCTATGGAGAAGCCGGCCCGAGGCCTGAGCTCCTGACCCCACGGGAAATCAGTTTGGTTGTTTGAGAGAAGCAGGGTGAAAGTCTGCAAACTTGGGAGCCTGGATTCCTGTTTCCCAGACCTGGCACTGGCCCCAGCTCTTTCTGTGATAGTTTTATGACTCGCTTTTCTTGTATGTAAGATGAGGGTAATAATATTTACCTTCTCGACAAAGTGAAATGATGATTAATTGGTCATTGTTTTTACAGTCCTACATGAACACTCGGACTAATTGGGATGCCTGCACACATCCCCCTGCGCGTGCCTCCTCCTCCGGACTGCTGCTGCCAGCGAGAGCATGAGCCCCGGCAAGAGCAGCTGGTTTCAATCCTCCTCCAACCAGGGAGCTCCAGGCAGGAAGGCGTCTCGCTCTTCCCTTCTTCAGTCCCACACAAAGGTAGTTGTTTGCTTTTTAATGGAAGGAGTAGTGCAGTTACGGGTGCTTTGAAATCACCTCAGTAATCTTTCCCTGAATTCTTGGGCAGGCCCTGTGCGTATTGATGAGCACAGAACCAAGCTGAGGTGGCTGCAGATTGGTGGCAAATTATATTACAAGCTGTCCAGGAGCATCATGTTGTCCTTCAGTGAGGATAAGGCCTCCCATGAAGACAAATTTCAATCTAATTGTAACAATATTCTTTGAATATAATGAAACATAATACAGAAAGATTGTGCTGACAGCAGTATAAATCAACAGAGCAGTTAATGAGAAACCCCTACGGGCCATCCATGCAAATACTCCCATTAGCTGGTCTTCTGTAACTTCATCTTTTTTTCTGTTTCACAGCAGAGGATTTACAGTCCTGGACCTTACATCTACTTGACTTTTGTAATAAAGTAGCAGTACATTGCAATCTAGGTTTAAACTTAGTACCTGACGGGAGAACTCTTGCTCGTAAGAGAGGAGGGAACAATGAAAACAACCCTCAGCTTTTCAAGAAACTTCAGCCGTTCTCAGTGTTTCAAAGACTGAACGTACCTTCACTCCCTGACCTCTTTTGATCATGTGCGTGGGATAATACTCCATAAATTCTGTATGGATTCTGCTGGCACTTACGACTTCCTTACAGGTTCTCTAACTGGGCTTTTCTTTCCTGTAGGACATAGAACCATACTATAGAAAAGAAAGGAAGAATCTTTTTTACCTAGATAATAGGTTGTTAACTAATACCCTGAATTCACAGGCTTACTTGTAGAAATCAAAGAATAATCACAAATTAAAAAGATTTCTCCATTTTTTTCAATAGTTATCCTTCCTAACAGGCACCAGATTCTGTGCTGCTGGAAATTGCATACACACTACTAGTTAATTACTTTTTATTCATATCGAATGCATATGTGTATCCTGGTGTGCAGCCTGTGACACATGATCAAATCATCCTTTTGGAGTAAGAAGAAGGATTTCTACTTCTTTCAGCAACACGGGACCTTCAGCTTATGACAGGAATGGCAAGGAGACTGAATCCGATAGTGGTCTGCTGTGCAAACCAGAGCTGCTGTTGGCATTTGTATAGCATCTTGGGGTTAAGTTATTTACCACCTGCCCATATCAGGATGTATATGCAGTAAAAGTGTATTGAATTATTAGCTGACAGTGACATTAGCTGACAGTCACTAATATCAGATATTCAAAACAGCAGTTTGGCCCAAAGTAATAGTCTTCCTGTTAATGATATGAAGGATAAGAAAGTATATTTGCTGTTCCATTTATTTATATTCTGCTTTTTGAGCTCCCACATTGAACTGAGAGCATTTTTCATGTTTTCTCTGAAACTCTTAGAGCCTTTCAGCCCAGCGCTCCTTCCAGGGGCAGCAGCTTTGACACACATCTCCAGGGCGCAACGCTCGCTGCCCTGAAAGCAACGCGGGGAGACTGGCATCCCTGGGAGAGCGGTGCTGCCGCCAAGCGCGGGCGAGCACGGAGGGGATGGTGCTGGGAAAAACTCCTGGGAGCCTGTGGAGCTGAGCGCTGGCTGCTCGCCACGCGAGACCCCCTTCTGAGAAGCTGTCTCCAGCCTGTTGATTGCTGCCGTGTTCAAGGAAACAAGATTTCGTACATTATTTGCAAACAAGGGGAGTTGTGGGAAGGGCATTTGCTTCTCTTGTTATTAATTTATCTTCCTAACTTAAAAGAAATACAGAACCTTCAAACCTGTCTAAAGGTTAGGAGTAAAAAAAAAAAAAGAAAGAAAAAAAAACAGAAAAGAAAAAGAATTTAAATATGCAAGGTGTGCCTGGCTCTCTTCAAGCATCCCGCAGGAGGAAATTTTTCCCCCATATTCCCAACTGAGGCAGCCACTGTCTATAATGCAGGATGCACTTGGGAATATAATTTGTTTTGGAAATAACCTCCATGGTAGTTCTGTCAACTTTTTGCAGGAAATATTAATCATTTATGAGTTTTGTGTGGTTTGGACCAAAAATTAGAGGTTAAAATAATAAGAGGTCAGTTACCCATGAAATGGAAAAGCAGCCTTTTCAGACAGCTTTCTCTAACACGACCATTCCTTATACTCCTGTACTGTTTATATTCCTTATTTGTGTATAAAGTCAGGAGAGTATTCTGAGGCTTTTGCAAGCTGCTGTATAAATGCACAATATTGCTGATTTTTTTATGCTCTATGGCATAACTTCATAGATGGATTTCAAAACATTTCACAAAGGACAACCATGGTCCTCATTTTATGGATGGGGGATCTTAAGCTAAAGAGATAAAATTGTTTGGTCAACATCGCATCGTAAACACGTGGAACTGCTGGGAAGAGAGAGAGATCTGGACTGCAAGGTGATATTCACCAGAAAAAGCGAGTGGTCTCCATCTCTGGATCTCAGCATGAAGTGACAGTGCAACTGGCTATGCACGTGTTTCTGAGTTGCTAACATGGAGTCTATTGGAATCAAGCCTACCCCGATAACCTTTCAAAAATGTAGTTTCATTTATTCACAGGTTTCTTACTATATTTATAAGCATACGATTTGTCTTTTTCTGTTAACCTGTAGAAGAAGAGAATGTACTATTTTTCAGAAACCCCAGTCTACACAAAATATGAAAGTCAATTGGCAGATAAAACAGGAAAAAAAAATAGAAATAACTAAGTTACCTTTGACATCTACTGACTCAGGTTAGATTAGTGGAGAGAGAAGGGTCAAATACTGGCAAATTCCTTTCTCAGCTGGAGGGAAGCAAGCAGAAATCTTAGAAGCAGAAGTACATTCTTCAGTGGGGAATTGTGACTGGTAATAGAATAGAAAGAGTTGGGAGAAGAAAGAAAGGTACATAAATCTTCATCAAAATAACCAAAATGTAACTGCCATAAATATAGGACAATAAGTTTTGTCTTCATTTAATACTTACACAAGAGCTTTGGAAGTAAACCAATTAGTTGAAAAATTAAATTAAAAGCAATTAATTGGAAGAATCTGGTGAATGATGGCTAAGTCTATCCCTAAGAAAATATTTTCCTAGTTTAGCTTCTCATTTTTGTATTGTTTTCATACAACTGTGAAATATTTCTTCCCCTTCGCTACAAATTGCCTTGTTCAAAGGATTTTTTTTAAAAAAATATCACAGATAATATTCTGGTAAAGAGCAGAACATGAAACCAGAACCAAAAATTGGCTGGGAAAACAAAACAAACAAACCCAAAAAACAGATAATCTTATTTGATTTTTAAAGTCAAAAATACAGATTTGATGCTCGTGAAACCCCAGCAGTGACTAAGGCTGGATCCTCAATCTGTACTACAAAGCCCTCATTACATTTACTGCACAAACGTTCCTCTCCAGCATCATCAATTTGATACAAACCTCCTCTCCTATTCCTGTTCAGACGTACATGTAGCAGAAAGTCTTTTAGTCAAAATAAGCCTTGTCCTACCCCTATAAGCTGCTTGGTGCAGGTTATCTCTGTGTTCAGAAGCGGATTCAAGGAAATGGGCTCCCTGCAAGCTCAGGGGTATTTGCAGCACTGGGATGCACTGCAGACACTTTTTTTGGCAGGGACCTGTTTATTATCAAATCCTGGACTTGGGCTATCACTTGTGATTTAAGTCACGATTCAAACCATATGGTGGGACACCAAGTTCAATAGGCATCAATAGCAGGTTAATGTAATTCATCACCACTCTTTTTGCATTATGTAATCGTACTAATGCACACCTTCTGTGAGGCTGGGGAGAAAAAAAAAGCAAAAAACTCCTTCAGACTTACAAACTATAGACTTATATTCTACGACAGATTTAAAGCAGGGAATATGCCCTTCTACAAAACGTACTTACCCCTTCACACTTCTGCATGCTTTCAGGAGGAACAGCATGGATTCGCTCTTAAAATAAAACCGGAGTCGCAGCAGCAGCAGGCAGAGCAGGGCTCCCGCCAGCAGGACCCAGGCTGGGCGCACGCTGAGGGTAACAGCTGGTGCGGGGAAATTGGGAGGCAGCCTTTGTCCTTGCACCTGGCTGGTGGTCTCGCCTCCATGGACGATAAACGGGGCGAGCGCCGAGGCGGCTGGGGGATTTTTCTGGAGAGGCAGGAATTAAATGATATTTGTGGTTGAAATATGTGATGTGTGGGCATTATATACATGAGAGATGTGAGGAACGTGATCTCTTCTCCTCCGTCAAGGAAAGGTGGTCAGCTCTCTTGTCTGAGGGACAGGCAGACACTTGTGTGGGGGGAGCCTTTGATGAGGCTGAGAAGTGGGGAACAGCCAGGCCAGGGAAGGCGAAGGAGCCTCCCGGCACATGGACGGCACTTTAATCCTCGTTATTCTTTGTGGATGCCACTGTGACTTTGATGGTTGCTTTTGTCAGCTAAAAGCAACTGCAACATAGCAGGCCCATCTGCTTGTAACAGAGAGGTTGGTGGGAGAACAGCAAACACTGAATTTAAGGCTATTTGAAGTGGTGGATATATTCAATCATTGTGCGTATCTGCAATGTCCTCGGATTTGCAGCATATAATAGCCATCAGTTATGTGTGTGAGTTTTGCGCACACTGTGCAGAGTTTTATCTTGAGGCTGAGGAGGGGCAAATAATTCTGCGATCAGCTGCATCCAGGAGGCTGGAGCAACCCTGTGCCTGTAGCAGAGCTGGGGCTGCCCTGTTTCTCCCAGCTGCGTGGTGGCTGCAGCGGCCCCAGCAGCAATACTGGGAAATAAGGCCTGGGGCAGCAGGGGCTGATTTGAGCACGAGCTGAACTTTACGCTCATGCTTTACTGGAGTTGGGTCCTCCACTTGGGACCGTGAGCTCTCAAACTCACTCGAGCACTTACACAACACCACTTTTCTTGTTTTCATGTTAAGTTCTGCAGTGCTTTGCCTTCCACACGTGTCTAAATCAATCTTCCTGGTCAAATGAGTAATTGCAATTAGTAGTAGCACAGCCTGTCTCTTGGGATCTCATTAAAACATCCCCAAAGCCAGAAGTTTACACACAATCATAACAGGATTCCAATCCTTCGCCTGTCACCCCCCTCACAGCAGGAGACAGATTCCAGGGAGCGCATTCGCCTTGTTTTAAAGTTCAATCCAGTTTTAAAAAGTAAACATGACAAACACAATATGAGGAGTTCTCCATCACTTCTCCTTCAACAACCACTGACCTTGCTACAAACTCTGAGAAAAATTTGCTTGTGTATTGCTTGGGTGTTTGCAAAATCCAGCAATTCTTTCTTGATTTTGTATAACACTATTTGATCATTTTGAAACTGAACTTGACATTTTAAAGTGGTTTGGGGGGATTGCAGAAGGTTGAGCTGGACTTCTCACTATTTTAATCTTTATCTATTTTTTTATCCTAGATTTCCACAAAAGTACCTAAATAAAATGTTTATGATACAGTATATTCATGCTAAATAATGCAGGTGAGAAGATTCCAGTACGATTCACAACCTCTTCCGTTAGCACTTTCTCACTCTTGGTGACAGCCATGGAGTGGAATATGCCTTTCTTCCTATGCCATTTAAGTAAAATGGCACTATTTTATCTACTCCCATTTATTGTCAATTCAGCCTGTTTCCACAATACGACCCTAATTTCAAATCTCTAGTCTTATCCATTGGAGCAGCCCTGTTTGCTCCTGCACCATCATTGTGATTGAGTGCAGACATTTATTTCTGTCACTGATGCTCCCAGCTCATCATTTAACCTTGCACGAGATTTCACCAAGAATGAGATGCTGGCCAATACCCTTAAAACCAAAATACATTGCTTATGGGATTCCTCTTCTCTGAAGAGTATAGTACATTTTCTCAGGTTCTCTTGCTCCTTTGTTCACTTCTTTTGAAATGTACAGATTTGATACTGTCTGGATTACTGCAACTTGGATTAAACTGTTTTCCCCCACTCCCACAGCTGTTTACTCCTTTAGGTCTAAAATTTGTGTTCATAGATTTTACCATTGATCTGTTTTTTTTTTTGGCCACTATCAGAGGCAGAGTATTGGGCTAGGTGGATCTTCAGTATGACCCCGTACTGCTATTTTTAGCAAAATCTTAATTAAAATTCAGTGCAACTGAACAATTTGTGAACAACTGCAAATCAGGTTAGCTAAAGTGCCCTTTCTGGGACTGTTGCTAGCACTTAGTTTCTATAGGCAAAGAAATAACATATCAAAAAATAAGAACAAATAAATATATAAGATTATAAGAACAAATAAATATATAAGATTATGTGCAATGATTTACTGTGCTAACATCTTCCTTGTTTATTAAATGAAACTATTCCAATAAAGGAAGTCTTGAGGCAGTATGATAGATGGAAAAGATCCAGATGTGAAAGCACATCCAGGTAAGTGTTTCAAAGTCTGCGCAAATAAAATAGCTTCATCTGGCTTTTAAAATAATTCATTTCAGAGTGAAATGGTCACAGCTACTGCCTGTGCAATATCTGTGATCTTTCAGGGTTGCTTATTTTTGAGCCATGAAAGATAAAAAGGCTGTAATGGATTTGATTTGATTCCGAAGAATCGGCAACACCGGTTGGTTCAGACGACTCACACTTGTCAGAAAGACTAAATCCCAGGACAAGCCTCATGTGAAGATGGGAGAGGAGGACCCAGACGTGAGCGGAGCCAGTTTGGGCCCAAGGAATGGAGAGCGAAAGGGCTGTTGGTGGTGAGACGGGCATCC
>NW_010586454.1:147737-192767 GCF_000705375.1 Tinamus guttatus | reverse complement strand
GTGCACGCGCGGACACCCACGCAAATACACACACACCTACATACGCTTTATTCCGTAGCTTGGCCAAGGTGCAATACTGTGGGGAGAGGCCAAGGGCACGCGGCGGTGCCGCAGGTTTCCTTGGGGCTCTGTGTCTCTCTTGTCGCAAACTCTGGGCACCGTTCGGAGAGGCCCCAGCGGCGCGGGGAGAGCCCTGGGGGCTCTCGTGCCTGTTTTGTGCCCTTTGGGGAGAGCCCTGGCGAGGTGGCAGGTGGGAGCGGGACCTGGTGCTGATCCAGTGACACCGAGCAGTGCTGTGTGTGCGGATCAGAAATCGGGAGTTTGGTTGGCAAACCCGCACCTCATTCAGGCACGCTTAGAAATGGAACCCTACGGTTACATTCGCTGGGGTCACGCCAAGTAGTGATGCTTATGTCCAAGACGTGTATCTATACAGACCTATCCGTATTGACAGGTTTATGCTGCTGCCGGCTGGTTGGGCTTTGATTCGGAGGAATTTTGGTAAGGCGTTGCAAAAAAGTGCTTCGCCATTCATGGTTGCTGATCACTAGCTCTTACTAGCTCAACAAAAAGTATTTCAGGCTACGGCTAAAGGTAGCTTAGGGTTTTATTACAATTCTTGTTAAGTAAAAAAGAAAATAAATATTGGGTCTGCAGTTAAATTTACAGAGAGTTGTGAGCTACTCTTGACTCCCCTCCCTCCCCAGATGGACTTCAGCTTTTTACATTGCTTTGAAAAAGAGTAGGAAAGTTGATACAACTGGTTTTATACTTTATTGCAATAGTTTTGCCTGGCTGCTGTTACTCAGTAGTGGTCCCAAAAATTTTACTTCAGTTTCCAAGATGTCTGATTCCCATATATTATTTAATGGGGTCTTTTCTTTGTAAATATTAGCAATTAATTATGAATCACTTCAGCTCACAGGGTCTTTGCCATAATATTTTTCTATAAGAATGTTGGTTACTCTGGAGAGTCATGGAGAAGGCTTAGAATTTCCTCTGTTTTTGGCTTTTCACTTTAAATGAGTGAATGCGGAGGGGGAAAAAAAAGAAAACATGGGGAAATATTAGTAGGAGTTAAAAGATTTATAGAAGATTTATAGAGCTTTTCTTACCGTGACTGCAGCCTTGTGATGTAACATGACATTTGCTTTATAGATGGTCTCTCATATATTATTACAGATGGGGTTTTATTTTTTGAGGTGGAGAGAAATAGGGTTCCCATTTTTTTTTCTGGCAAGCATAAGTGAAAGTGAAGGCCCCTTTTTTTTTTTTAATGAGGATAACTACGCTTCTGCAAAATCTGCAAATTTGATTGAAGAGGGTGTAAATTCTGCTGATAGTGGTACAGGTGGCTAGCTGGACAGATTTTTGGTCCTTAACTCAGAGATTACTTGCATTATGTATTTTGCGTATCTTTCCTCTATGCAAGGCAGATTCCTAAGAAGCTGAAGTTGACTTTTTGAGAGGAGGTCAAAAAAGCTCTTAAGTGGTTAGAAACCCCCCGTCTGTCTCTCACCTACAGAGATCCCTTCCCCCCCTTTTTTTCTTTTTTTTTCTCCCCACATAGTGGAAGTGCAACAATGGCTTCAGCACGTTTAATTTAAGTGTCTGATGAGTATGCCTCATCTTTGACTTGACAGAGTAAATGTGTATAGTCCTATCTTCCCTTTCTGATAATCATTAAGACTGGAGGAGTGCATGTGGTTGCTAACCTTATTTTATATGAGGTACCGACCAGCAGATAAAACTTCAAACTTTGCATTGTGAATTGTATTTTTATTGATATGTCCAAAGCTTTTGGTAGTTTTGTTTCAGCAGATGAAACATGACAGTGCTGAGAATCAGGTTCTCCTCTGTAGGAGAATGATTAGATGCTGATAATAGATCCCTTGTGTCTTCAAAATGTTTGAATCCAGTGAGGCTATAGCGTAGCTTGGGCCTTAGGGGCAACTATCCCATTACTGGTCTCAAGATGTTTGTAAGAGGCCACGCGCTTTCGGTGAATTCATCACTAAGCAGTTTATCGAGGATGTGGGCTGTTGCAATGAGCTGTGAGGTTAATGGAGTGCCGCTGTACGCAGCCGACTCTCGATTATTTGTGGGAGATTATGTGGGTCGTGGATTAAGTGTGCTGGGTGCGGTGAGGCTCTTCAGGGCACCGCTTCTGGGCCAGGCAGCTGCCTGCTGTGCACCGAGCTGCTCCGACTCGCCCGGGCGCTTGCCTGCCTCTCCTGCATCATCACTGTATGCACTGTGTGCTCGTCTAGACTTACCTGCATAGTTCTTACATTAGCCCTCTCCTACTCCCTCTTTAGTCTGGAATAACATAAGGTGATCGTAATAACATAACCTGTTTCTCCTAAAAGCCTGACAGGACAGAAGTATGCAAAGATTAAAGCAGCAGATTGAATAATTCCAAAATTAAGGTTGTCTGTGCATCGCCTGCCTTGGCATCGTGTTGTGAGTAGAACAGTCTGATTCTGCAGGTGCATCAGGATCCTGCTTCATTCAGAGAATGCAAATCTGTTTCTTTTTTTTTTTCAATGTCCCAGTAGCCCTGCATGTGGTCCACGTATTATTTCTGCTCACTATCTAAATGCCATAATGAATACAGAATTTTTAATTTCCTCTGGGCTTCTCTGTGCTATTCTGACTAGTTGTGCCTTATTATAGAGAACTGCTGTTGTAGCACCTTTTCATGGAGAAAAGATACTGTCCTATTTTACATTTGGACCAATTTAGCTTTAATACCTGAACCAGTTTCCCTTCAAGCGTCAGCCAGTTTTTGGCAGAGCGTTTGAGAAATCTAGACTGATTTTTCCTGATCCCAGAGAGTTTCTCATTAGGCTTTTTGGTGGTGTTCTGATTTGTGTACATTCAGAGCTCAAACTGCAACTGGAGTCAGCTGTAGTACTCTGCAGACTTCAAAGGCTGGCTCCAGATTAGGGAAGTGCAGAGGATGGAGAGCATAACTAAGTCACTAGATGGGATGACTTTTCTCCGTCTTGCAGTGTAACTCTTTGGCAGGTATTGAGATAATACCCACAGGGCAGCACTCAGCTTCTGTAGCTTGCATTCCTTTTCGCCCTTCCCTTTTCTCCCTTGCTACTTTTCCTGGCCCTTCCTACCTCATGATCGAGAGAGTCCCCATCCATTGGTACCATTGGGCCATGCTGAGATGCATCCAGCTTCCATGAAGCAAAGCAGGAACTCTGCACATGACAGCCTCATCTTTACTGACCAGTGTGTCATCCATGGAAAGGAGTTTAGCAGTATCATTGTGCAAAGAGGAGAAGAGCTTTAAAGTCACTGGTAGCTCATTTCTTAGATTTCCTAGTGTTGGTGTGGTTGAATTATATTTCTAGTACCTTTTTTGTTTTCTAGATAGTTTTCTAGGTTCATTGTATTCAACGGGCAGGAAAATCTGAACTAGCTGTAATATTATCAGCTACATGGGATTGTGGACTTACCTCAGCCCTGTGGAGTTGTCGGAGTTGAGATTTATATGTGATCCCAGGAAAAAAGGAAGGGCATGCGGGAGAGCTGCTCAAGGTGGTTGTTTGAGGCCTTGCTGGAATGTGGTTTCCCAGAGGTGGAGTTTCTGCCTCGCCAAGCGAGGCACCACCGAAACGGCACTCAGCTCAGGAGCGGGGCCCACGCTCGCCTCACAGCGGGGCCCACGCTCGCCTCAATGGGCTCTGCCGCCAGAGTCGCTGCAGCGCCTCCCGCCCTCGGTGTGGGCTTCTTCATCCGCCCTTGCTGGAAGGAGCTCCCTGAAACTCATCTTAGGAGAGAGATTCTGTGAGGGCTGGACCCCAGCATGACACAACTGGAAATATAATGTGCCTTCCTCGCAAATAAGACACTTGTGACTGTTTTGAAGCAGATTTACTTCAAGCTGCATGTGAGAGTATTAGAAGATACAAGAAGCTTGAAAAAGTCTATCTTAATATGTTAAGGTTCAGATAGGATGTCTTTCCAGGTAAATTAAATGAAAGCTCTTGTGCACCATTGCCTGTTTTTAAATGGCCAGCTATACTTTTCACCTGGCTTTCACAAGTTTGTAAATTTTTGGTGTACTTTCAGATAATGTATGTATGAAGAACAAATCGTCAACACAAGAGTGAGGGATGTATTGAAAGCTGTGACTGGCCAACAGTTAAGATCTCCCCCCCCCCAAAAAAAAAAAAGCACTGGAGAATTTGTCAGTAGAAAATTTAATTTAAAAGATTTACATACAGAGCATGAATTGCTGCAATGTCTGAATGTGGATTACTATTTACCATCAAATATCACTGCATATAATATTGAAATCGAGTTTTATGCCCTAGTGGAGGTGTGTGTGGTCTTATGCCCTACCCTGAGGAGTCCCACTGATTTCAATAAGACCTCCTGAGAATTTAAGTTTCTGTGGTGTTGCAGAGAGTATCAAAATCTAATTCCTATTAAGTTTCTAAAGGAAAAGCATTTTGTTTCACAATTCCATTGACTGCCTCTAACTGCAAATATAATTGAGTGCAACTTCCACTGTCTTTATCGATGCAGATCAGTTTTTAAAAGACTTTCATATTACATTTTTAAAATTTTTAAAACTATTCAATTAAATTATTTTGTGGCCAATGCAATTTGTGTTCTGCAAATCTTTGTAAATGGAATAATGAAATCCTAGCCATGATACTACTGAATAAAATAAATATTATCCTTTCATGCAAGCAAGTGTGCACCCATTCAATTTTTTTAACAGCTATTTGCTATCAAAATGTTTATCAGTGTCCTGACTGCATTCTTTGCTCATGTGATTAGTCATGTGCTTTAACTGTAGTATTTGTAAGAGTAAGGGTTAGGCCCTGTATGTGCTAGGTTTTGAGTGAGGAAGTGCTGTTTGAAAATGCTTTTCTTTGCTTCTACGCATCCCATATTTTCCTTCCAGTGATCTAACATGTAATGACAAAACTACTCGAAAGTACTAGTTGCTAGTTCGTGGATGCTTTCATGAGATTTCTTACATCTCACCTACTGCCTTAACTGTGGACGCATCCTTTGATATTAAGATGCCGTGATGATGGGCAGACACTCTTGCTTGTCTGATTTTTTTGCCTCACATACAAGTGAAAGCAAAAGATGATGGTAAAATTTGCATCGAGTTCAGGAAAGGAATCCAGATAATCTTCAAAGTATTTGAATTGCAATGGCATTAATAAGACTTGGACTTTCTTTAAACAGTTTTCATAGAAATTCAAATTATTTCAAGCAGGCCCCTTGAAGTAGTAGTATAGACACCAATGTAGATAATTTCATTTTGAAAGCTTGCAGGATTTGGAGCAGAGCACTGGCGTCGACTTCAGTGTCCATTTTGTGGAAATACCTCTTACTTTCAGTCTCTTTTTCTCTCTTTTTCTCTCGCAATGGTGATGTCCTTCAGTCCCCCTCCAGGTCTTGGAGAGGGAAGTTCCTTTTGCTCCTGTCTTACAGGCCTGCTGGGAGAGGGGCTATCTTGGGTGAGAGGCTGGCTCCTGAGCATGCCTGGCGTTCCCTGTCCTTGCTCCTGCGCTGCAGATACCTGTTTTGGGAGCAGCAGGCGGTCAAGATCCCTCCCTGCTGCCCAGATCCAGAGCCGGGCCGGGAGCTGGCCCAGCAGCCCGAGCAAGGCATCTCTGGGCCTGACAGCTCCAAGCTCCGGAGCTGCTCTTTTGCAGAGATGCTAAACACTGCAGCTCAGGGGGCTGCAGCCCCCCATTCCCACTGAGCTTTTACCAGCTCCTTTAGCCTTTAGCATGGGAAATAAAAATACTGTTACACTGAAGCTTGCAAAGTGTTACCTGATGAAATAAACTTCCCTAGACTTCCCTTTTTTTTTTTTTTTATTTCCCTCTTAACCTCAATAAGCTCTCTGTGCTTTCAGACAAGTCCTGGTACAAAGATCTGGACAGGTTCTGGGCAAATACATTCTGCTGTTTTTGCATCTGTACTTGGTAGTAGAGCATCTTCTACACCCCCTGCCTTGCCATATTCATCCCTTTATTCCCAGCATTAGCTGAAAAGTTGCTCAGCCAAGTGCTTAAGAGTCTGCTTTAGTTACTAGAATACAGTAGAAGAAGACATCGGGGTTAGTTTATTGTATAATTTCAAGGTATTAAAAGCTATGAGAGGCTACAGTGAAAGAATTCAGTGGTGGAAATGCTTTATTCTGAGGATGATTCACATGAGGACCCAGCAAATGGCCAAGATTCAAAACACATTAAAGCCCACCAGACTGTCACTGGTCTTTACATTCACCACGATGGAGGTCACCAGGAAAACCCACTCTACACTGATGAGTTTTGAGGACTCTCACTGTCCCTGGAAAGTTGGTTTGTGACAGAGAGAACTACTTCTTCACCTGACCCAATAAATCTAATTTCCAAATTCACATGGGTGAAAAGTCAGCATTAGTTGTCATGGTGCTCATGAAGGTGGAGCCTCTGTCCTCTTCTCTTTGGTTTGGTGAATTGGTGGTGTTTTCAGTTGTACTGAGGGTATGCAACACAAGCAGGGACAAGATTGCTCATATGAAAGCTGTGTCTCTACATGCTAAACATAAGTGAGAGTTTGAGTTGTTCTCTTGTGTTTTGGTGGCAGATATTAAATGAAAGGACATTGGCCAGGACTGTTAACCAAACACATTTTAGTGACTTCAAGCCTGAGCTCTCGGGGTGAGTTTCAGTCATGTGGGCAGAGCTGGCCCCGCATGGAGCACAGGTGCCTGTGGTAGCTTCCTACCGTAAGGAAGCGGCACCCCTCGCCTCGTGCATCTTGCCCTTGCCTTTCTGACTTGCTTTGGTGAGGTGATGGGTGTGCTGGGAGTGGGTGGTTGAGTGAGAGCGGTAGGCAACGCTGGCTTTGTATCTTGTGCTAGTTGCTGATTTCATAAGCAGACTGTAGCTCTGACTGTACTGTCAGCTTGAAGGTGTTGACAGGTACAGCTTAAGCCTTCATGATTTCCGCTGCATCTTCCCACTGCTGCGTTATTGTTACACCTTTCTCAGTCTTTTGAAAAGAAAATTCCTTGGAGGCCAAGCATGTTAAACAGGGCTTATAGCTCTGATTGCCTAAAATCTTTTCTTGAGGTGAGTGATCGCTGTAACTACTTGTCTAACAGAACTTGTCATATCTGTTCATCAAGTAAACACACATCAGGAGCCAAGCTGCTTACAGTGTTTGCTCTCTTAAAATCCCTTCTGGCTCTAAGTATTGACCACTGCTGCTCAGTTCCTGGGGGAAGGATTCAGCGTACGAATTTACACGGAGCAAGCCACGCGCCAAACCCCCACTGTAGTGAGGGGTTTTGCAGAGTCAGGGCCTCCTGGCATGACCCAGCTGCGGTGACACTGGGTGTCACCTCAGCCTGAGCTGTGCCCCTCTCTCACTCAGTGCAGATGGACTGCTGGGGTTGGCTTTTCTTTGCAAGAGCGTGGTAGGGAGTCTTGTGCCCTCGAAGAAGCCTGAGTGTCCGGTGTTGTATCAAATGCTGCTCCCCTGTGCCCTCCCTCTTAGAAAATGACTGGAAACTCATCTTGATCACTCTGCAAGGCTTGCTCAAGCAGTCTGGGGAGACATCAGTCATTATCAATGAGCGATCCCACTATAAGCAGGGAGCCAAACTGTTTCGAAAGACCTTGCTCGTTGCCTGTTTTTGTTGTTTTTGTTGCACTGAACATTCAAGCCTATCTTCTGGATCCATGTGCAGAACTGATTTTTTTCCCATTGTGCCCTTCCTGTTACGCTCAGGCTCTTGCAAATGCGACTGATCATTTCTGTATTCATGTATTGTTTGTACTATCTTACTACTTGCTATATGACCATAGATGCTCTTCAGCAATACCATTTTGTCACTTCTGGATAATCTTTTGCATGCTAGATTGTATTCCAAGATTTACCTAACACATTATTACAGATTTTCTGGTCAATCTGTTGCTGTTTGTGTGCACGTGTGTGTGTGTGTCTGTTTTCCTGACAGTTGTACTGCAGCATGGTAATATTATATGACTTCAGTTAAAATTCTGACGATTCATTCAGGTGGCTGGTGGGGAGTTGCCTTCATGGAGTGAGTCATCTCTGGTGTGGAGTGAACAATTTCTGTCTGGGTAGGGTTGTGAAGAGAGTATCATTCATGGGAAAGTCATGTAGGCAGACAGGGAAATACTTAAATTGCAAAGTCAGTCCCACAGTTACTGTTCTTGGCGTAGATAAAGTGTCCATGGCATAGATACTACAGATACAAGAGTGAAGGCAGAGGAAAAGCAAGACATGAGTGAGTGTCTTACTCGCACCAGCTCCCTCCAGCTGATCTGGTGGGAAGACTTCCGACATATTTTTAGACCATTTCTTTGACCAGATGCGTAACATCTTCCTGTCATCTTTAGTTGTTTTAAGGTGATAGTAGGGCTGCCTCTTCCAGCAGCTGTCACGCTTCTTCTCTCTGCCCCCATCCTTGTGTTTCTAATACCTCCCTTGAGCTTTACTGGTGATCATAAGTCTGTGGTGAGCTGAAAACAATGCTGACAAACACAGGGAAACAATGGATAATGTGGGAATGTGGGGGGAAGAGTGAATGTTTCTTTAAGCATTGAGCACTTAACGGTTTTGAATAAATGAAAGCAGTTCTGAAACTGGAGCCTTAGAGCCTGAAACTTAGAGCCAGCCAGTTGCTGGTTGCATCTTTGGTCTTTCAGTGCGTCTGTAAACGAAAGTAAACAACATTCACCCCCATTTGATCCGTCACATAGAAGTTCTTCAAACAGCTGTTGCTCCTCTGCTTTCACTTGTGCCATAAGATGGGAAGGTGGGAAGGGCAGGCTTCCTTTATCCTCTTTGTTTCATTTTTTACCTGTAGATATAAGTTAATGTGTTTTGTGTTGAGGGAGATTGATCTCAGTTGTCTACTTCCATTGATGTTTAAGCTTGGAGAGAAAAACAGAAAGAAGCCATCACCCCAGGTGACTTCTTTGCAGACTTTGGCCATGTTCGTGTTTCGGAAGGAACATGCTTTATTTAAGCAATGAACCAGCTTTTCTCAAATATGTGCTTGTTCTGAGTACTGCATGCTGTTTCTGTTTTAGTGGGCATTTATGTACTACCATTTACACCTATTTTTAAAAATATTGAACAAAATTGCTATGGTACATAAGACTAAACTACCTGTAATAGTTTAACAGGTGTCTTATTGTCTAATCTATAGTTACATAGATATATATAGATTATATATATTAATTATATATAGATAAATGTATATAGATAATTGTCTTATCTATAAAATGATGATCAAATAACTGAGAGCACTTTCAAGGTTGTGAATTGATGGGAAGAGGTCTTCACATCTGCTAGCGTGGCTTTAGTACTAAGTGATCTGAATGTGGTGCTTTTGTTCCTCAGACAAGTCAGTTGCTGTGAATGGGAAAAAAAAATGACGGAAATGCCTTCTCTTGCGTTTCTCATTTATTCTTTAGGTAGGGATGTGTGGTATTTTTGTGGTTATGTTTGGCAGGAGACATGAATGGAGAGAAGTTTGCAAGGGATGCTCAGTACTAAAGAGTATTTTACACAGGTAGACCTGGTGAAACTTGAAATATTAGATAGAGCAGAATGTTGGTTGGATGATTTCTATGTGCTTTTCAGGTAGTGGAGGTTTGTGCTTGCCTAAATACTGTGTTACTACGGAAGTGGTGGGGCTCTAGTGAAACAACTTTCATTAGCTGCGATTGGCTCTTTAGATTTTGTGGTGGAAATATCTCAGCATTTTCATCAAGGCGCTCTCAAAATCGGCAGACCTCAGAATAGTAAATTCCCGTCAGTGAAAGAGCAGGAAGAATGTGCAGGTCCCTGACTGGCAGGACCTCTAACCCTTCTGTGCGCGCACAGACTGGGTGGATTTTAGGTATTTGCTTTACTGCTCCACTGAGAGCAGGGAAATTTCAAGCAAATTCTAGCGGGATAGGTTAGTAAAGAAGAGCTCCTTCTGGTAGGAATGTGGCTGTTTTCAGAATAACCTCGGAGCCACTGTGTAGCAAATCAGCGAGGCCTCTGTGCGTAGGGATGCTCTTGTTTGCCGCGTTATTTTCTTCCAGCTGTCCCGTTTGTGCTTTTGCTGTGACGGTTACGTAATCATTGTCATTGTGACCAGCTGGTTTGTACTGGGCAGATACAAGACCAGATGAGGAAATATCTTGGTAAACTTTTGGTGCCATCTGATTAACTAAAATGTAAAAAAAAAAAAAAAAAAAAAAAAAAGAAGGACATCACTGCCCAAAACTTAAAGCTTTTTGTTGCTTGTTGCTGTGTTATTTGGGACATTCTTAAGGCTAATATTGGCATAAATAACTTGTGGAGGGAAAAGCAAGGGAAGATCACATTTCACAGTCCTTCTGTTGGTGAAACAGTGTAAAGGGGAAAAAAATCTGTTCAAAGACACCTTTAAAAATAGTCTTTAGGCACTTAGAACATGATTTTAAAATATTAAGGAAGCATTCTGTGGAAAACAAAGGGTGACTATTTTTTTCTGTATTTTAGGCACTTATTAATCTCATTTTTTGATTCAAAAATATTTTATTTCTCAGGAGGTTACTTTTTTGTTTGTTTTGTTAGTTTTGTTTTGTTTTCTTTTTTTTCACCCAAGAAACATGACTATATCCAAAAACTAGTAAAGGAAATGTTTTTCTTTTTTTAGACAGTTAACTCTAGCACTATGGATGAGCAAGTGTAAAATACTTATTCCTAAGCAGTAGATCTGCAGACCTGTCTGCATATTAACTTCTGGGCTGTCAGTTATAATTATACATACCAATGTTACAACACTTACACTCCGGGACATGGGATGAGCATAATTGGGCTTCTGCTGTGTTCTTTCTTTCTGCCTCATGGCAGTTGTGGAAAGGAGTGTGTATCAAAATAGATAAATACAGGCAATGCATAAATGAGAACTCTTCCTAGTCATACTTCTTGTATCTTGCTCCATATCTGACTTGCGAAGGTTTGTTTTTCCTGGTTGCAGTTTAATTGGCTCCTCTGAGATAAGTTGCATAAGATGGAATAATTGCAAGCTATACTTGCAGACCCTAAATACACTAAGAGTGACTGAAGAGAAATTCAGCACCAAGTCACTTGGCGAGACCTAGTGCAGCTTGAATCAAAGCCGTGTTCAGGGCCCGGAGAACGGCTGGGGGATCTGTGGGGATTGGGAAGCTGACCGATGTGGGGTCAGAACAGGTAAGTTGTTGTGCTCCTTGGCTCTTAGTCAGTGATGGTATCCTCAATAATACATTGTGGCAACGTGGAAGAAAATCTAGTCATTGGCAGCCCATAAAATTGATATTTTTCAAAGACATCTCAAAAACTGCATTTCTTAGTGGGCTTTTCAGATATCTAAGCTAGTAAGAATATAGAGGTAACATACGTGGAAGGAAATTTCTGAGAGTCCTGAGGGAATATTTCTCTCATCTAGCACTATCATCTCCAATTTAGTGGCTTGTCTTTCTTTTCCTTTTTACGTCTGATGTTTATAAACAAGCTCATATTTTGATTTATGGCATAAGCTCTTTTTGCTTTGAGAGAATGTTCTTGGGAATGTATGTTTACCGCCGTTTATAGCTCAGCTCCAGAAGGAAAGGAATTGCAGGAAACTCCTGGCAACTGTGCCATTTCTGGCATCTAGAGCAGAGGCACACAAATGATGTGAAGAATGTGGCGAATCCTGGTGAATGACTCGGGTAGAGTTTCCTGTGGTCTTTGTGCCCCTGTATGCTGAATAAAAGAACAAGTCTTTAGAGGTGCTGTTATCTTAACTTTTCTGAAGGTACTCTGTTGGGTTTTTTTTTGTTTATAGCTTTTTAGCAGAAAGTTGAAGGAAATGGGAAAAAAAACACTAGCATATCAAGCATCTAGTGTTACTAAAAACATTTTTTTTTGTATATTGCTACTGTATCACAGATGATTATGGGTACCATATCTGTCATTGAAAACCTGTAAAATCAATGCAACATCTTAAAATTTATAATCCCAGTGCATATTAAATGCTATTATTCATGTTAACAGTGATTGTAATTGTGCTAATAACAATGTAACCAAGCTATTTTTTTTTCCTTTTTTTTTTTTTTTTTTTTTTTCTTCCTATTTATCAGGTAGAAATTTGGAGTCATGAGGCTCGGTGTATCTCTGTTGCAAATCCCGGAGCTCTCTGCTTGAGAGACTCTGGAATTCCAGAGCTCCGTTTGCTGCCTTTCACACACTGCGTGAGGCAGCACTTGACCAGGAAAAACCCCAAAGAAATGTGCTGTTATTTGAATACAGAAACACAGAGAAAGGAAAAAAAAGGCGGCCTGCCAGCCCTTATTGGAACTTTTTTCTTCTGGGAAATGGAGGAAGTAGGAAGTAAAAAATACAGAGAAGGAAATCAGAAGCCATATTTAATGTTTGACTAAGCGTCTTAAACTTTGTGATTAAGGAAAAATTCCTTAACAGTGAGGGTGACAGAGCACTGGAACAGGCTGCCTGGAGAGGTTGTGGAGTCTCCTTCTCTGGAGATCTCCAAGGCCCGCTTGGACGCAGTCCTGTGCCACGTGCTCTAGGTGACCCTGCGTGTGCAGGGGGGTTGGACTAGATGATCCCTAGAGGTCCCTTCCAACCTTAAGGATTCTGTGATTCTATGACTCTTGTTCAAAATCAGCAGAAACTCCAAATGAAATTTTTCCATCCTTTCTGTTCCCTTGTGTCTGCAATTGTGCAGGCAGAAACTGGAATGCTGTGTTGTCTGTGGTACTCAGATGAGGGAGGGGAACATGTCATTAATCACGAATGCAGGATGTTTTCGTGTAGAAGATGATGATGTTACAAGGAGGGAATTGAAATGGACAGTCCTTTGCTGAAGGATATAGCAAAGGCTGCTGCTTTACTGATAGAATACTATGTGGCTTTTTTTTTTAACCTATGTGCGTTGCAGAACTTCTTGTTTTGTGAAATTTAGCTCAAGTTTGTCAGTAAAGGTGCTATATTCCTTGTTTGCATGTACAGTGTAATGAAGGTTGTCCTTTCTGTGTAAAAAACATAAGCAATTTGTCTTGCTTTTCAAGGTCCTCTGCTTCCTGTTCCTCTCCCTGCCTCTTGTCTCTTGCTTCGTTCCAAAGAAAAGATCGGTTCCTGCCTCTCCTTATGCCTGCACAGCAGCCTATACTGCCTGCTTGTTTTTCAAACAAGCATCTCTCTGTGTTCTCCCTGTGTTGTCCCTCAGGCTTCAAAGCAGCCCTTCAGAAATAGCCACGTACTTCCCATGTACTTGGTACTTACACTTGCCTTTGCAATGTAGCTACAAACCCTTGAGAGTGGCTAATGCTCCTGAGGTGTTTTGACTATCGAGCTGACTGCACAGTCATTTTGTTTCCTTCTCTCAACATTTCTCTATTTCCTTTCATGTACTTATTTTTTTTAATAGCAAAGACTGTTTTTTATTCTTCCCCAGAGCTGGTACTTGTGGGCATGTTCATGATACAGACCATGAGTAAGAGCTTGGGTTTGTATTTAACACAGCCTTTAAACAAGCATCGCAACCAGCAAGCCACAGATAGTTTGAAGTTATTAATGTATCTGTTTTATGTTCCACAGAAGCCCCTTGTGCTACTCCACTGATCTGCAGCTTCGGCAGGCCCGTCGACCTCGAGAAGGATGACTACCAGAAAGTCATATGCAACAACGAGCACTGTCCTTACAGCACCTGGATGCATCTGCAGTGCTTTTATGAGTGGGAAAGCAGCATTCTTGTCCAGTTCAACTGCATTGGCAGAGCGAGGAGTTGGAATGAAAAGCAGTGTCGCCAAAACATGTGGACAAAGAAGGGATACGATCTTGCTTTTCGCTTTTGTTCCTGTCGATGTGGGCAGGGTCATCTAAAGAAGGACACTGACTGGTACCAAGTGAAGCGAATGCAGGATGACAAGAAGAAGAAATCCGTGTTGGAGAAGAGCACGGGAAGGTCTATGGCGGAGTCAGCAGAGGAGGCCAAAAAGGGCAGGCCAGCCAACAAGCCCCAGAAAGGCTTAAGTCACGACCTCCAGCGAAGGCACTCGATGGACAGGCAGAACTCCCAGGAGAAGGGAGTCATCAGCGGGGGCTACGCTGTCCGCTCCCCCTGCGTCTCTCCCGGCCAGTCCCCGCCAACCGGCTACTCTATTCTCGCCCCCACGCACTTCAGCGGCCCTCGCTCCTCACGATACTTGGGGGAGTTTTTGAAGAATGCCATCCACCTGGAGCCTCACAAGAAGAACATGGCTGGTGGGGGCGTGTTCAGGAATGCACATTTTGATTATGGGGCAGCTGGTCTGCAGGCACATCGGTCAGGACACTTTGATGCCCCTGTGCAGTTTTTGAGAAGGCTTGATCTCTCTGAGCTTCTGACGCATATACCGAGGCATAAGTTGAATACTTTCCATGTGCGGATGGAAGATGATGCCCAAGTGGGCCAAGGGGAGGACCTTCGGAAGTTTATTCTTGCTGCTCTTAGTGCCAGCCACAGGAACGTTGTAAACTGTGCGCTCTGCCACAGGGCACTGCCAGTGTTTGAACAGTTTCCGCTGGTGGATGGAACGCTGTTTCTTAGCCCATCAAGACACGATGAAATTGAATACGATGTTCCCTGTCACCTTCAAGGTACAGGTTGTCTGTCAGTCATGTTAGGTCTCACTAGCCAATGGAAGTGCTATTTGTGCTCCCTCCCACCCCATTTCAGATTTGCATCCTGATTCTGCATTTACCAAGCGATTCTGTGAAGCCTGATGTCATGTCCAAATTATCATCCAAATCAGATTGAAATGCTAAGGAGGGAATTATAAAAAGCAGATGCTGTGTAGGAAGATTCATGCCTCGTGTTTAGCCTTTCAACTAAGGAATTTCTCATCTGGGTAATAGGTAGACCATAGGAAGCTTTTTCTGCAACTCTGTCCTGCAGTTTATGGGTACTGATTTATATGTTGTGAGTTTGAATCCAAGCCATACATCATCCTTTAAAATTTGAGCATGCTGTGCAGCAGCCTGGATGAAAGTTCTGTTTGTACCACAAGTCAGTCATGCCTTTCATCTTTTGTTAGAGCAGTGAATATCAGTTTTGTTTTAGTGAGAACAGTATTTTTTTATTTGGCAAGGACGGTAGTCTGGCCTACATTAACACAAGCCCAACAAAGACTATTTTTGTGGTCTGGACTGATTGGACATAGTGAAAGTAAATGTTTTTGTGGTGGGATGAAGTAGCAACGGTAGAGTGGGGAATCCAAACTTGCTTCCAAATCCTGCCTGGTCCGAGTGCGCCCTAGTCATGTTCCTGGCTCTGTGCTGGGTTGAGATCAAGACGTGTGTTATTATTTTTCTTGTCCTAGAAGAAACAGCAGTTGTGGATTAGGATGAGATGGAGCTCTTTCTGAAATGTTTTTTCCAAACTAAGTGATTGAAGCACACGAGTGCTGCGATACACTGCAAAACGTTTTTGTCCTGCAGCCTATTTGCAGCTTGTGTGGCTAAAATAAGTCAGAGAAAAGAGTAGTAGTTTGGTTTACAAAAACATACAGTTTTGTGTTAAAAGCTGTAATGGGAAGGCATGAACAGCAGGTATTTCAACATACAAGCTTTTCCTCCTTTCAATAAAATTTATTATATCCCATGCATGATCATAGTATATGTTATGTATTCCTTTGGCAAACTTGTATTTGCTTTTTTCTCCTTAAATCACTACAGCCTAAGTCACTACACTGTGTTCATAATGATAATATTGCTTCCGTCTTGCCAAAAGTACTTTAAATAGAAGAGGCGATAGGCAAAAAACATGAGCTAAAAAGTCTGCAGGATAAACATATATATGGGAGATAACAGTGCTTATTTGTTTTTGCTGGGAGGCATGCACAGTGTGCATGTGATTTTATCGGTACTAACAGCTGCTTTAGTAATAGTGAAACTGTCAGTTCTTAACCTTTAGCATTAAGAATGAAACAGCAGAATTTTTTTTCTTTGTTATTAATTGGGTATTTTTACTCATTGGATGACATATCTGCAGGTTTGCTTAGACAAAATGCTGTGAGTAATTAATTGTTAGATTCTTACCTCCTCGACCTGAGTAAAATGGCTTATTTTCAGAAGTACATTTTGAAATGAACTTAAGCTGCAAGGTGCTGTTCCAGGGTTCTGTTTTCTCATAGTAAAGAAAACAGCTTTTTTGCTTGTTTGTTTCAAGCATATTTAAGATACCAGGTGTTTGTTTTGCTATACAACAAGGAAATTCAAAATTAAACAACAAGGGAATGCAGTATTTTAATATGCAAGAGCAATGCATATTCCTCCCTTCAGATGAGGAAAGTTATTTATCTTGGTACAAAATTATTTATCTTGAAACAAAAAACTTTGGTGCAATGGAACTATTTGAAAAGGTCTAATCTCAAGTATTCACTAAAAAAGTGGAGCTTAGTATATTTTCACTTCACTCACATCACATTTTCTAGAGTTCAGTGCTTTAATGTGGAATAACTCAATTTTACCTGTTCATAGGCGACAATTTTATTTTGTATATTTATGTCAGGAAGAATCTTGTTTTTCTTCTAATTTTTCTAAAATAGTTGGCTTAAAAAAACAAATCGAAAAACAAACCAGCTGTTACAATATCTGGTGTGGTCTAATTATAGATTGTTAATATCATTCCCTTATACCCAGAAAAACTACAATATGTGTATGTTCGTGAAATAACAAACTGTGACATGTCTAACACTTTAATGCTAAAGAGCACAAATTGCAATCCAAGATAAACATTAATAATAGAGCCCTATTTTGTGGTGGATTTGTAATTGCATTACCTCTTAACTTGGTCTGATGTAGCAGGAAAAATATGGTACATTACAGAGTTAGCCCTCACACTTTTTATTGCCAACTATTAAACTACAAATCAATTAAATTACTACAAATCAATCCTAATCTACATGCCAGATTTTTGTAATTTGTGTATGGCCTTTTGTTTTGTGTGAAATTTGCATCTTAGATTCTACATTAAGTTTATTAGCACTTAGGTAGACAAAACATTTCATTTTGAAGTCAGAAATGATTATTTTTTTAAAGTCGATATAAGTCATCTTTTGAAAGTCATCTTGCTTATGGAATGTTATGTTAGAGTTCAATAGATCCATATTCTTGTATGACACTAACATCTGTGTATATGTAACATTACATGTTATACATATACACATGCATGCACATGCATACATATCTAATGTTCTAAAATATACTCACCATAAATGAGTGGTCAGGAAAAAATACATGAAAGAAAATTGCTTTCTTCCGTTAGGAATATTAGGTCCTTATTCCCCTCTTTGCTGAAAGATTTTGTCAAGTTGTTACATGAACCTGTACCCAACTTGCTAATAAGCTTCAACGCTTCTCCACATGCTCCATCAGGTGGGGATGAAGGTATCTTGGCCTGGAAGAACTGCAGAGGATCATCTATGCAGTTGAACCTGAGAACTGATCATATAGCATAGTCAGCTCCTTTTATAAAATATTTTGCTAGAGTTTACCAGCAAATGAGAGGAGGGAAGATTAATCTGTAATTTTTCATCCAGGACAAATAGTTTCAGTCAAGCCATATGTATTTTCAACACAGAGAAAGAGTTGTTTATTGTTTACTTTATAGTTGTTTTCATCCCTTTGTTTTGAAAAAAAGAAGTTATCAGTAAGGTATGATTTGTATCACACTGAAGGGCAAAAAACCCATTGCAGGAAATGACTGTTCTAATCTTCTGTTACATTTTCCTTAAGAAATGTGTTTCCTGTTCACAGGAAGGCTTATGCATCTCTATGCTGTTTGTGTAGACTGCTTAGAAGGGGTTCACAAAATTATCTGCATTAAGTGCAAGTCCCGATGGGATGGAAGCTGGCACCAGCTGGGAACTATGTATACCTATGATATTCTGGCAGCATCTCCCTGTTGTCAGGTTAGTATTGTATGTAAATACGATTTATAAGGTGAAATTCAGACTGATGGTAAATAAAGCAAAGGCTTGTGTTCCTCTGCTCCTTCCCCTTCCTTCATCCTTCCTGTTCAGCCTGTGCCTGTGGATGCAATGGATCCAACCCCGCGCGGTACAGGCTGTCCACAGTCCCTGTCGCTTTGTCCTCATTTATGAAGAACAATACCCACAGTTGGACAAAAGCTGATGCAACAGCCAGTGGTTAATGTGTAGTCTTTAAAGTTGCTTCGAATGTGTTCGCAGTTAAACCCAGTGGTGCTTGGGATGATCACTAATAAATACCGTTGTAATCACAACTAATTTTAGTAGTATTTTAATGGCAAATGCACAATTTTAGCAGCTGTTACATGCATTCACGCCTCTCTCAGTTGCCTGAATTGCATTTTATCATGGGATAGTTGCAGCAAAAAAGCCCGGAGAATGGAAGCCTAAAGAGTCTGTGCTTGGAAATTACCTGTTTCTCTAGTCTTTGCTGTGACTGTGATACTGGTAGTCTGCCATAGCCTGAAAAGAAAGCTTATTTTTCATATGTTATCTGCCTAATTTATAGTTTTGAGTGTGAAAAATCCAAAGCCTTAGGCTATTCCAGGTAGACACAGGCTTCCAGAGTCAGAATAGTAAGGAGTTTTCCAGGGGATTGGCCAAAAGGTGTTTTGCTCTAGAAGTAGCAAAGGGTGGTAAATAGCTATGGGAAGAGCATGAAGGTGCTGTTATTATGGGAATGGGTCAATGCTCTGTTCAGGAATGGACTGTTGTCTTCAGCTTTTGTTGCCTGCTGGGTTAGGTGCCTCCCAAACACAGTTTGCCCATTTGAGATGTGATCATTTCATCTCATGATATTATGCATGTTTTCTATAAAGCTCTGCAGTCTCTTCATTAGTACTACTGCTAAGAACCAACAATCTTAGCTCTGAATAAGCCTGAAAAATAGGACAGTCCATGCCCTTGTAGACATAGCAGTGCAGGAGAAATATAAAAGAGAGTCTCCTCAACATGCAAAACGCAATTTAGTTTTAAATTTAACATACTTACCAAAATGTGTTTTTCACAAGAGGAACAGTTGGTGCTACTGGATAAAATGGCAATTGATAACGATTATAGCTCCAGACAGAAATGTTACCTCCAAATTTTGTTTGTCTTGAGATAATAATTTTCTTTTTCTTTTAAATGGAATCTTTGAAAGGTACATCACTGAGCCTGAGTTACTAGCTTTTTAAAAGCCAGAAAATTTAAATCTGAATTGATTCTTTTGAATATACAAGACAAGAATTAAGGTCTCATTGCACAAGAGCCTTAATGATACGGTTAATGGACAGTGTGACAGTACTTGTCAGTAATAGAAATGAATACAAAATCATTATCTTCAGTGACTCTGCTGGATAATATGCATTTTTGTTTCCTTGTGATTTTTACGGATGATTCCCTGCATACAGAGGGATGACATTAAGCTGTGCTATATAATTTATCTCTGAATTGCCTTGCTAATTTATATTTTGAATTATTTCACACCTTACTTGATAATATTTAAGTGTACTTCACAAATATTCATATAGGATAACTGACCAAACTGTAGCCACTGTTCAAAAGATTACTAGCAGCTGGTGGATGTGCTGGATGCTTTTGCAACACCACAAAAATGCCACTTTTTCAGTAAAGTCATGCAAATCTGCATCCCGTTAGATTGCATTTCCTGTATTTCCTGCTATCAATGTTGCTGCAGAAAACCATTTTGTTCTTTTCACTGAAGAGCTGAAGTTTTCTTTAGCGTGTTGGGCAGTGAGATCAAGGTGCTGTTCAGCTCAGACCCTGGTCCTCATTTGCTGTCTTTGCTCCTGAACTCCCTTACGGTCTCAAATCTCTGCTCTGTCTCTTGACTATTTCCTACTGCCCGCTGTCATGCACATACCTGCACTGCCTTTTGCTTTATTTACATCGAATGTCCCTGTTTTCTCCAGCCAGATCCCTTCTCAAGACTTGATTTTGTTTGTTACTACTGTTAATAGCTCTGTCTGTTCTCACCTTTACCCTCTAATTGTTCCTCCTATCTACCCAGTTAGTGTTAGTCCTTTCCTCAGTTGGATTTTGCAGAATAGTTTGCATGCTTTAAATGATGTTTGGTTTGTGTAATGTAACATGCATTGTAAATACTTAAATAAATACTTAAAGTGATACAATACCATGCCATGCTGATAAAATAGAGCAAACTATGTACATTTGTTAAACCAGAAGATTAAAATGCTTAAGTATTGCACAGACGAATCATGTTCAA
Source organism: Tinamus guttatus (assembly GCF_000705375.1). The sequence continues at coordinate 172,475 of NW_010586454.1, read as the reverse complement.
ACATAAAATGAAATAGCTGCACAGTGGGAATTGAATGGCACAAATTTAAAATTTCTCTTTGCTCCAGGGTTTCATGTATGGTTTTGTGAGACAGCACTATTTATCCAAAGAAACTGAGGAATTGGTTTAGAGCTTAATCAATGTAAAACAACCATACATACTTACAAACTTTGAAATTATGTACATCCTATCAGCAGAACTGAGTATAACTTATGCTGTGGTATTTGGAGATCTCCTAGGTGTTACTTCATGTGACAGACATTCTTAGGATTTCTACTGAAGTCTGACACATTACCTCAGTCATAATGATTTCCAGACTGTGCACTTTTTAAGGTATTTACTAGAAAGCTATTAACTTACATGTCTAACATAAGTAGCAGGAATTCATCTTGGCCAAAACAGCTCATGGGGATGTTCTCTGTCCAGCTGGAGTACCCTGCTACATGGCCTCTTTTTACAGAAAGTTGTGTTAGCTGCACTTTACCAAAGCTGCTGGCTCTCTGTGAAGGGAAAAGCAAACTTCTTGCTGTCTCTGGCAAGGTTCAGAAGTCTTCACTGAGCTAAAAAGTATGCAATGTCAAATATTTAGTTAAATTAGGATTCTAAATTTTGGAAAGTTATTCTTAAAACTGGATATCCAGACTCTGGGACTTAAAGCACTTTTGAAGAGTGGTTGCTTAAAAGAGTAACTTGAGAAAAGTTTAATGTCAGCATAGCCAGCTACCTACTGATTTCTACCCATCTTGCAAAAAGCTTCAAGGGAGGCTGTGTGTGAAACAGTCTTTCAATTGAGAATAAGCTTGTGAGTAAGTTACGAGCCAGGTAAGCGACACCCTCCCCAGCAAATCCCAGTCCTGGCCATCTCTTGACTTAACCTCCTGCGGGGCTGAAGGAAGGGTCTGGGTGATGTTACGTTTTTCTGTAGTGAGGAATGGAAGCAAAACTTGTTATTTCAAAAGTGTTTTTTACTTTTCTACAGGCTCGACTGAACTGTAAACACTGTGGGAAGCCAGTCATAGATGTACGGATTGGCATGCAGTATTTCTCAGAATACAGCAACGTGCAGCAGTGTCCACACTGTGGAAACCTAGACTACCACTTTGTGAAGCCATTCTCTTCGTTTAAAGTTCTGGAGGCTTATTGACGAAAGCTTTGCTTTAGTAATAGCTATTTTATGGGTATTTCAACTTTATTACATATCTTTTTATAGGATTCATTCTGTGATGAAATTAATTTCTTTTCTAACTGAAAGAGCAGCTTCTTTGTCTGTGTACATATTAATATGTATATATACATGTTGTTAAAACCAGGATCCTCCTGACAAGATCCCTGTGAAGGCTGGAGGCAAGCCAATTTAATGGCCTTTGAATATATCCCGAGCGTGGGGTAAATTTCAGCTAAAAATGATTTGGTTTTATTTTTTGTATTGTTGTAATACGGTTTGTAGCAAAGGTGTGGGGAGACATACAGGACAGAGAAATATGTCCGTTGGAAAGTGGTTAATTTTGTAGGGTGATGTTCCTCTAGATTGGTGGAAGTGGGAAATCCTTGGAAAGCGGTCATCCTGTTACTGTTGAATTAACTGAGTCTTTCACATTGATTCCAACGGTTTAATGGCCCTAATCTGTTCGTCCCCTTAGCCGGCTTTCTTTTAGGTTTTCCAAGATGGGGCAAGCTAAGATACTGTGACAAGTGAATGTAAATCTATGCCAGAAAACGCAGTCAGACATGAAGTTTTCTTGGTGTAGCGTCTTCCTGCCACGCGCGCTTGGTGTTCGTTCCCCTCCGCGACGGCCCGCACGGCAACAGCCCCGCGGTGATCGCAGCACTCAGCTCGTTCTTTTATACCAAAACAGGCTGGAGATCCTAAAATGCTTTATTTAAAGGTATTTCCTCACGGATGTTTTAGGACTTTGTTGTGATATGTGGGAGGAATGGGCTGGGCCGAAGGGGAACGTGTTCGTGTGTGTCTGTGGGGCCTGAGACTTTGTTGCCTGCTGCAGACTGGTGTGGCTGGTCTGTAAAGAGGACCGTGAAGAAGGAGCTGGGCTGTGAGTGCTGTAAGACCCGAGAGGTACTTATTATGAAACTTGGCATTGATTTTTAAAACAATTATTGTTACACCCTTGTCTTTCAAAATTATGTAAGTCCAGGATTTAAAAGCTTGGAGACTAATTAAGAAAGCAAATTTAGTGCAATTGCTTTCTACATGCCTGTGTGCTGTATATATTAGACTGTACACTAGGCAATGAATTTGTATCGCAGGGGTTGGCCCTGTAGACTCTGCTAATGTTGTTTCTTGGTTCTGATTTCTCCCTTCCTAAACGAAAGTTTTAAAATAGGTCATTAATCTTTTGCTTGGCTTCGCAAGCCAATTGAGGTTTTTTGTTTGTTTGTTTTTTGCATTGCTCCACAATACATCTCCATAATGGAGTGACTGTCCACTCAGGAGGTACAGTTTTTACTACTTTTTAAAAGCTGGGATTATTTCTTGTTGCTTTATAAATTTTGAGACACTGTTTTAAAACAAATTATGTTTTTCCCAAATTGGAGTATTAAAGAATGTATCTGTTGAAATTATGATCTTGAAAATGGCCCTGATACTTTGCATACTCTGTGAAAGAATACAAAAAAAAGTCACAAGCCAAAAAGGTCATGTATGTGCTGGACCAAGAATTATGTTCTCTGTTAAGCTAAAGAAGTTAATGTGCCCGTAAAACTTGAACTGAATATCCATGTTTCTGAGTGCATGAAGAATGCCAAGGTGACAGTTTTATTTCCTGGCTGACTTTACCACAGAATTAGCTCCTTTTAGCCTTAGCCGCTCTTCAGGTATTACTCGTGCTGCACTGAGGGCTTGTGTTGGCCCCATGAGTAGCTGTTAACTCGCGGGGAGCGTCCTGAGGGCGGCCCACGTTGGTGGTTTTCCCTTCCTGGGGAGGCTGCACTGTCCGTCCCGTGCAGCTGCGCTGGTGCTGCACTCCAGGCCAGTGGTCTTGGCTGCCCCTGGCTGTGACAGCCTGTGCTCCCCTCACTGTTTCTGGGCTTGTTTCTATGTCTGGAGCACAACCTTGGCTTTTTCTGCAAGCTTTTCAGTGGCTTTCTTCTGTGCAGGCTTGCTTGGTTGCCTACAGGTCTGCTTGCAACTGTTGTGGGAAAACTTGATTCCCTTTTAAGGCCAGTTGTGGGAAGAACTTCTGACACTGTCCCAGTAGGGCTGCTGCAGGCCAAGTCGCACCAACGCCAGGGCCAGCAGAACCGGTCCCTAGGAGGGGCAGCCCACACGTAGCTCCACTGGGAGAAGAGGTGGCTAGCAGAGAAAGTCTGCCTTACGGAGAACAATGAATTAATAATTCGAATTAATTCTGCAGGGAAGATGAGCCCTTCAGCTTCTGTGGTATGTTCCAAAAATCTCATGGATTAAGAATGGTTAGCAAAGTCTGGAGCTGTATTGCCTGCCAGGGCCGTGAGAGTCAGTTCAGATACGCAAATGATAGATGCACAAATGATAGATACACAAAAGACTATTCCAGCGTTATTAAATCAGATGGTAAAATGAAATTCTTGTAATGGGAAAAATAAAAAGAAACACATGTAACTCGTATTTGCACTTGAGGGCTACTCATTCATGCCTTGAGTCTGGAGTATCAGTTCCCGTATATGCTATCAGGATGACAGGAGTGTACTATACCCATTTTTTTTCCCACATTTGGCATGGACAGTTGTCCCCATGCAGTGTACATGATAGGGGAGAATTAAGAACTGGAGTTCTCCTAAATACTTGCTCATTTTCTTTTTTTTTCTTTTTTTTTGGACTTTGAGTACTTAGATGCCTCTCTATATGTGTGTGTAAGACAATCGAGAATGAGTGGAAGTGGAGAAAAGAAATTCATCCAGTTTTTAAAAGCACAAGCATATGAAAGATTGAACAGTATTTTCAATTCAAATCCAAGAAGCAGACCAGGAAAGTGAGGGGAAAAGCATGTATATGTACAGATCTATCAAAGAAAAGAAATGTAGTTCTCAATCAGCTTTCCCTTTTAATTATGATATTAGGTGAGTCATAGTTACTGCTTGAAGAAATACTTATTTTCTTGCAAAACACATCTCTCAACTGGAGGCCCTCAGAACGTGTAGCACAGTAAAAATGTTCCATGATGGAAGCCAGCTGAATTACAGAAAGACTCCTTTGAACTTTCCCTCCAAAGTAAATTGTCCCTAATTTGTAGAAAACACTTGCTCTATTTCTTGCTGAGACTGACAACTGGTCTCAAGTTACTGCAAAGTGCAGGGTTTTCTTGTTTTGTTTTGTTTTTTGTTTTTGTAACATCCATAATATTCCAGTCAAGTAGTGGGCCCCTTTCTTTGACTTTATAAAAGTTTCTTTGTAAGTACAAAGGCAGAGTTGCCTCCTTGGGGACTTTGTGGCTCATTAATGTAAAAGGTTAAACTAAATTGCAGTTTGTTTCTTCTCCGTCTTAATGAGCAATGGAAATAGTCATGAGCTTTTAAATGTATCAAAAGGGAAATGTTTTGCCTAGATAGGGAGCTGCTTGCTTTGCTTGTTCGACTGAAGTTTGCTCTTCGTTACCTTTCGTTTGTCTGATGCTGTGTGTTCCTTTTAATCTGGCCTGTGGTCAGATTAAATTGTGCCTGAGACATGTTTTTTAAAACAGAAAATAGTCCTCTGGGTTTGGAGGTTCATTCTACTCCTCTTAAATGCACGATACTCCTGGTGATAGTTATAGGAGTTGCATGTGCAGATGCTTTTATTTCCAGTAGTTAAATATGTTTTCCATAGGAGAGGCTTGCATTTAGATAGACTTAACGTTTTGGACATGTAAATGAATTCATCCATCAGTAGGACATTCAAAAGTAAATTTTGATAACCATGACTAACACAAGGGACATCTTTCCAATGCTGATGTCTAATTTGACATCAAGGTGAGAAGGCTGAAATTTCTTGTTCTATCTAATGCTACAAAGTCATTACAAACAACCATGCTCTGTAATCCCATAGACTATTCTGTAGTCTATTTGTGTTAATTTGTTCAGTAGTGAGCACTATATTCATAAAAGAGTTTAGTTGGGAAAATAGGGAATATTTTTACAAGGGAGGCATCTAACCCAGTTTCTTTATTTTAGTGTACTCTTCATTTTGTTGTACCAGATAACCAAGGAAAAACATGTTGTTGAAGGCCACTGTTCAGAAAAGTCCTCAAAAATATTTTTGTCCATAAAGGTTTCGTGTTGAGACATTTTTGGATTGCACTTTTGCAGAAGGAAGACTATGTACATAAAAATGAATGTTGATGAAATTAAAATAATTGGTTATGATATCATTTGCGTGTGTTGTTAGAGAATATTTTGTTGTGACTCCTCTGTATTAAAAAAGTAATAAATATCAGACAGCTAATAGTGTGGGCTTTTCTTCCCCCTCCCCCTATCCTCTATCAGGTAGTTTCTTGCACCCACTCTTTACAGAAAGACTAGATTGATTCAATTATAAAAGATCGTGGTGAAATCAGTGTTGTTTAAAATGAAGCTTTTTGAAAACCGCTGTGCAAAAAGTGTGCGTGTGGGGTGACATGTCCCCTTGCAGAGCAGGGGTTGGCACTTGGGCTGCTCTTGCTGTGGGAGGGTGCGCTGTGAAGGAGCCGCGTTCGTGTGCTGCTCCATCACGCAGCAGGAGCGGTGAACAGCAGAACCCTGCGCTTTTACTGCGTCCTGGTAATGGGAGCAAACCCTCTGGTGCCTGAGAAATACCAGAAGGGAGTCTGTGTAGGAAAATGCCGTGCACGAGCACACAAGGTTTTTCCATGTTACAACGGAGCGCTGGATCCCCGAATCCCTGTCGCAAGGTTTCAGGGAGCCTCAAGTGTTCGCTTCTGGTGTAAAGTTTTCCACAATCTGACTAGCTGTTTAATCAGGTATTTTAGTATATTTTAGCAAACCTTTCTACCTACGCTTACAGCAGGAGTTTTCGCCCTTTGCATTTTACCACGAAGAAGTTCAGGAAGGATGCAAATGATCAAGGCAATACAGATTCGAATAAAGTAAAGCAAATACTTCCACGAATGAAAGCGGGCAACAGCTCAAGAGAGGTGAGTTGGGATTTGGAGATTGAAAAAATGCTTTAAAGAGTGGACAGTAGCTATATATATTTAATTCTGGAAGGTGATTTTGGGTGGTTGGTATCCATTTAAGTTGGAAGAGCTGTTTATTGTGATAATTGTGAAAAGCACCTTGGATGATAGCTGCCTCTTACAGTAAGTAAAGATTTGCTTATTTGGTGGAAGTGTGAGTAAGTCACAAAAATCAAGTAATCACAGGTGGATGCAGTGATCCCATACTATGTCCATGTATATTTTGCAGAAGGGATCATAAGTGATGATTTAAGGCTTAAGTCAATGTGTGGGTGGGAGAGCCGGAAGAGTGCTAGCGTGAAGGGGAGCCTGTTCTCATAGCTGGCTTCTTGCAGCTTCTACCACTGCTGGGGGAGGCATCTGTTGCAGAGTGCTGAGCTGAGGTACTTAAGGCTTGATCTGGTATGGTGATTACTGTGATGCTAAAGGAGACGGAATAGCAATGTGAAGGTGGTGAGGAAAGAGAAGGTCGCAGAAGAAACACTTTTCAAGCGATGACATGATAGAGGAAGCAGTTAAGGCGGCGGGGGGGCGGTGGTGCAAAGCGAGCAGAGCTCGAGGCGTGCTTGGACTCATGTCCCTGCTGGAGGATCCCTCGCTGGCTCTGAGGAGAGGAATGAGCTATTCAGGCTGCATATGTGTGTGGGCGGGCGTACCTAAAAATACATGTGCAGGTTTCTCACAGCTATATTCGCTTCTGATTTCCATCCTGGCAGTATTCTGCAGCACAACTTCTGTTCATTCTGATGGTAGTAAAACTTGTTCTCCTCTTGAGGCTGCAGCTGCTACATTCTGTCATTGGCTTGATACATTAGTATTTTTTTGGCTTTAAATACACATATTAGTCATTGGGGTTCACCGCGTATTCTTTTCATTCAGTGATGTCCAACTAAGATCAATGGGACATACAGAGAAATTCCAGCTGCTGGTATAGCTCATTAAGGCAGAGAGGCAGCCTGACGTGCTCACGGGAGTAAAGCTTGCAAGGCAGCTGGCATTCAGGACTAGCTCTCAAGCTATGTTAAATTTTCAAGAAGAAACTTGTCCCTCCTCATGAACAAAAAGGTTTCATTTTTCTAATGGACCTGACTGGAGTGCTGTGTATTCAAGAGTTTACATCTGGCTCCCTTATATAATGTAAGCCTGAAGCGACTTCCTTTTGTTAAACATGCACCGTGCTTGTTTTCTTGTGAGAGAAACATGTGTGCAGATCATATCCATCTTACTGCTTCTGTGTCCCATTTTCCTGGTTACATACTCATTTAATAAGCATCCCAAAAAAAAAGAAAAAAAAAACTCTAGCGGGATCTTTTCAAAATAAAAATCTCGCCAGTTATCCAGATCAAGTTACAGGATAGTAAATTGGTGCCGCCTGCATGACTCTTACTGAGCACTGTAACTGTGGAACAGAGCTTTTAGAGACAGAAGATAATCGGACCATAAAATCAAGCAGGCTTGATCAGTAGTATAAAATTGCCAAATATTTCAGTCTTTTTTTTCCCCCCCTTTTTTGATCAGTGTGAGCTTTTAAGTGAGTTGGGCTCCAACCTAAGTAATACCTTGTTTGGAAGGTGATTAGTAGTAGTAGGCTCGATTTAATTAGCTGACACTTACTACAAGAAATGTCACTGCTAGCAAATGAATTGTATGGTGTATGCAAACCTCAGCATCTCCATATGACAGCCTGATGCTTTTGTATTTGGGTGTTTTATTAAGCACAATTCTGTTAGTGCAGGACACGCAAACACCATCTGAGGGTCTTCAGTGGCTCTGAGCTGTTCCCTTTCTGTGTCACCCACACAACCTGTGGGTGGACAGCTCCTCTGAGCCTCGCACAGTAGGAGGATCAAGAAACCGAACCAGAATCAAGGATCAACATTTTAATAACAAGTCAATTTTTTCTTTAAGGCTTTGTTTAAATGATCGTTATGGTTACAAGCTGTGTAACCAGGATACTCTAGTTACACAAATAGTAATTGAGTTTAGCTTTCTTTTATGTCAGCTTTCTGCCAAAGAGTATATTGAGCTGTGTGGGATCCTTTCCTTCCCGTTGGGTAATCTTGCCATTCAGTGTAGTTAGTGTTAGATTAGCTGTCTGAGCAGGCAGCAGAAAGGGAGCAGCTGAAGATCTTGGCCTACAGAAGTGGACGTGAGAATCTAATAATGGTTAAGAGCAAAATACAGCGCAAGCTGTAACTCACCGCTTAGTCAGCGCCGCAGCCGGGGTTGCTGAGGGTACGAGTGGAGTGCCCGGCAAGGGGCATTCCGCAGAATCGCAGAGGGGCTGAAGTTGGAAGGGACCTCTGGAGATCACTGGGCACCACACTCCAGGTGCGGCCTCACCACGGCTGAGCACAGGGGGAGGAGGCTGGCAATGCACCTCCTCATATAGCCCAGGATACCTTGTTGGGCCAGTGCTGGTTCATGGCCACCTTGCTGTGCTCCAGGGCTCCCAGCTCCTTCCCCGCAGAGCTGCTTTCCCGTAGAAAGGAGGGGAATTTGTACTAGTGCTTCAGTCTAATTCTTGTACATCAGAAGGTCAGAATACAGATGCTGTTGAGACTAAGCACTGTACATATTAATCTAATCATGTGTTTGGGGGATTTCTTATTAACAAGGAATTCTTATTCATTAATAAGAATTATAATATTAATGTTGAATTAGCCTAACAAATTCCCTTCAGAAATCTGACTCATAAAGTGAGGTGAGGACATTTGGATGAAGACATGCAGAACAAGAAGTGATGTGAGAATTAACATTTCCTCATTTCCTTTCCCCTTCTGGATCATGTGCAAGGGCAAATGATTAGAGGGAGGCATGTAATCATTTAGCAGATCGGGGGGACGATGGATCAAAGTGTTTGATTAGTAGATTACTTTCAAAATAAAATTTGACTTAGGAGGAACACCTTGTTTCTCCTGTCAAGTACAAATCAAGCTTGTTGCCAAGTACAAAGGGCTTAATTTGATCTATCTTTCCTGTTGTTACTGTAGTTAGACTACTTATGAGTCAGTACATGTAGTATTAGGCACAGCGCCATGCAAGAATGTCTTGAGAAGGGAGTGAAGCGGTTATGTTTTATTCAGATTTTACTCAGGAATATGACTGCACTCTGCCTGCCTCCACCTCCGGGGCGGTAGCGTTGTCGCAGTGTTGCTGAAGCCTGTTATTTGCGTGGGTTTTGGCGTGCTCGAAGTCTGACCTTCTCTGCTGGCAGTGTTGGCCGGGGAGGAGGGCTGCTGGCCCGCGCAGGCCGGCCCCGCTCTGCTGCGCGCCCCTCCCGGGGCGTGGGAGCCTCTGCGCTGCCGTGCGGCGCACCTCGCCTCTGCCCGCCTGTGCAGACACACCTAGCCCTCGCCCAGATGTCTTTCCCTTCTGTGCACAGCTGTTTATTGGTGGAAACTTAGGCTTGTGAGCCAAGGCAGAGAAAGTGGGCCAGGTTTGAAAGTGGGTGTGTACACTCTCCAGAGAAAGCAATGTGTAAGTCTGCAAACTCTCATTTCCTTCCAACTGTTTTGACAGAGGTCAGGGCGTGATAAATGTGCATGTGAGAACTTGCACTGGTTTAACTGCATCGACTGGGAAATGGAAAGACATGAGCAAGACCCCAAATCATCGGCGCTGTACTTGTGAAAATCTGTACAGGTAGCAGGGCACTCAGGGAGCCTGACTTTCCTGCACACTACGCTGAGTTTCTGTGGCTGCACTGACTATGAACTGTAGAGTGGAAAATGAACAGTTACAGTGGCAAAATCAGTGGGAACTGAGGCTGTGAAGGAGTTCCTGGCAAGGTGCTGTGAAGAGCAGGGGTGGGTGTGGAGTAGCACTACTCATCTTGGTGTAGCGGCAGCTGGAGCAGGAGGTGAGTCCTCGCTCCTGTGGTTCAGCCTGTTTGCGGCCTTCCTTGCCATGAAATAAACCTGGAGATGGGAAAGCTTGAGGGAAACAAGCTGTTGTCTTCGGCTCACAAGGGGAGGCTGCGGAGAAGACAACAGTGCATGCGGCGGGGAAGAGGCCATGTGCACAGGGTGCCCTGAGGAAGGTGCTTGTTAGACAAAAGAAAAAAGTCCTTGCTATAAAAGTACTCAAATATGGGAACAGGTACCCAGAGATGCTATGCAATCTTGGAAATATTCAAAACCGACAGTACAAGGCCCTGTGCAGCCTTCAAAATTGACCCCACATAAAGGTCCTAACTGATATAAATTATTCTGTACTTCTCATTCTTATGGTATTTTAAGTTAGATCAAAGTGGGTAATCCTACAGATAAGTACATGTTCATAAGCAAGCTGACACTCAAAATAGCCATCAACCAAATTCAGTTCCCCAGTTTTCCATGCAGGAAACTGAGGCAGAGGGAGATTTGTTTTGTCCAAGGCACATGAACCCAAGAACAGGCATTATAATGCAAAAGTTGCAAAGATTGCAGGTGTTCATATCATCTCTCTTGCACTGCTGCATACCAATGATGACTTGGGATTTACCAGGTCATAGCAAAGTTTCCAGCTCGTCCCTGGGGAAGAAAGGCACTAACTGAAGTGGCAATGTTCAAGCTATACTTTCTGCTGCTGCTGCTGCCTAGGAAGTTCAAATTCGTCCTTGTAGTTATGGTGGTCTGAAGCTGACAACATTAAAACATCTTATTACAGCTCTGACAGTCTACATTTTATAGATGTGGTATAACATATACATTTGTCACATCACTATATAACTAAGATGTTAAAAGGGGATGTTAATTTACAGTTAACTGTGGATGAAGCTGTATCTTATCAAGGGTAAGTCATGTTACTGCTAAAGCTGTCATTGTATTTTTAATTTCATGGAAACTGGTGGCAGCACCAGTGAAGAGGTAGCTGAATAAGTTGATGACTAGCTCATCCTGCCTATCCCCTTGAGACTTGCATAGGAATTTTTGTGGATATGACTGCTGTGACACTGGAGGTGTCTTTTAGATCGTGACTTTGATTTTCAGAAGCCAAACTAACTCACAGTTTGTAGGCTGAAGCTTTCTGGTATTTGGTTACCTTAGGGCATAGGGACCAGCTAAACAGAGAAAAGCAAAATTCCAGAAAACTGACAAGCTTCAGCAAGAGCTGATTTCAAAATGCCTTTTTTTTTTTAAATACTCTCCAAATGAATGGCTTTAAAAAGGTCCTGAGCATTATAGGGCCCAGCTTCAGTGTTCCTGTCATGTGGTAAATCACAAAAGGATTTACAAGAAGGGATCTCAAAAAGTTCATTTGGACGATCCCTACCTGCGAGCTCTGGCTTGCTCTGTGTGCCGGAGTCGCCGAGGCTGGCTCTCCCAGACATTTTACCACCTTGGTGCTATGGTGCTATGCCCAGCCCTGTGGCCGTGCTCCATGGACGTGTTTGCTGGCATCTCAGGAGGCCTCGTTCCAGTCCCTAGGTGCCATTTCATAATCAGCCAAGGGTGTGTTGTAGAACATCTTTTTCCTATGGCTGCATCCTGAAGATGCAGCCTGCCTTGTAAGTTAACTTTTCTGGTCTAGAAAACCGCTGAGCTTTGCATATTGAATGTGATGCGAAAAAGTGGTCTGTCGGACCACTCATGGCCCTTCATGGTCTACAAAAAACCCTTGGCTTTTCTCAGCTCTTATTTCATACCGAATGAAATGCCAGTATGCCAGTCACATTGTAGGCCAGTTTGGGGATCTACATAGATGAAAAATTATTGACTTTTTGCAAGGTTCATTTTTCAGAAAGATTAAAGATGGGTCAGATTCATAAGAGCACCAAAATAAGAGATGAAGCTGAGATGCACAGCAGAGTGGGGAGCACTTCTTTAGTGGTACCTAGTCTTCAGAAGCAATAGAAACTCCTCTGCTGTTCATACTATTTCCTTCTAGTCCAGTCCTTCTGTCTCCAACTGTCGTAATAGGAAGATCAAACTTTAGAAACCCCTGGAGTAAAGTAGTATGTGAGCAGTATTTTGATATAGCTGAACTACCTCCTAGTAGCTTGCTGCTACCAGGAGGAGAACTCCCACTTTATCTGTCAGTGCTCATACATGCTAGAAAATAATTTCTTTAGATGGATTATTTTTCTGTTGGCTTAGTGAGTTAGATCATTTCATCAGTGAGTCTGACGAGCACCAGAGCCAGTGCGGGAGAGGGAAGGGCCGGTAAGCTGGGGAGAGGAGAGGACTTGCCTGTTGTGGTGACAGTGAGCTCTTGCAGCAGCTCAAATTATATTGTCAGGCCTGACCTAAATCTTGCATGAAATGAAACCTGAAACTAATCAGATTTTGTTCTATTTTTAACAAGGTATATTCAGCAAGTTGCAGTAAGTGGAATAGGTTAGGACTAGTCATTCGATAGGAAAAGTCTGAGAAAGTGAAGAGCTGCAGGAAGTGAGCAGAATGGTTCAGGAAATGGTTTCTGTCATGGATCCTTTAGGGGGAAAGGATGTCAGCTTGAATGCTAGAACACTTGATGTTTGGAAGAGCTGTAAAGCTGAGGCCGTGGCCACTTGTGGTCAATAAAGGTTGCGTTTTGGTACATTTCCTAAAAGTAGACTCATGAAATACAATGTGTTGGCCAAATTCTAATTTAGTAAATCCATGCTCAGGGACCTTGGAATATCAGATGGATAATATACTCAATTCATAGGAACAGAAAACTTGCTAATGCTCTGATAATGCAGTACCTTGGACTAGATTCTCATTTCATATTAATGCGAGTAACTCAACTGACTTCAAAGGAGCTTTTCTGATTTGTACCTGCAAAGAGCTGGCCCTTTATTTTCTGCTGATGACAGTGCCAAATTTATCAGGGCAAGACCCCAAAAATAGACAATTAGGGAATAAACTGGCCAGCCCAAAGTGAAGTGATTCCTGCATGTTTATAGTTCACAAAGTGTTTTGGGACCCTCTAAGATGAGAGGTAAGCTCTGCAATATATTTCATGATCACTGTATAAAATGATTCATTCAAATAAAAGAGCGTCCTGAAGACCTCTTTTTCATAAAAAGGAATATTTTACTAATTCAGAATTAATTTATTTGCTTGGACTTAAAATTGAGATGTTTTAGAAAAAAACAGTGCTCACAAGGTATTTTCTTAATTTTGTTTATCTCCTAGCTTGGCCCACCTTCAGTGTCTTCTTTTGCGCTTAGCGTGGCATGTTTTGCTAAGGCTGGCTTGCTTTTAGGGTGGATTGCAAATGTCTCAGCTGCATTTCAAAACTAAATCCTAGTAACTTTTTCAGAGACATGCTTTGGCCTCCTCCTCCCTTTCTTTGAAGCACAAAAAATATTTAAAGTGAGATAAACAGAGAAAGTCACCTCAAATCAAGGATGCATTTAGAAGGAAAGCCAGGACTCAAACATGGGAAACATGAAATGCCCAAGTCTTGCAGTCAGGCCTGCATGCAGCTGTGGCAGGGCGGGAGAGCGGTGGAGCTGTTCTCTCGTTACATGATGCAGAACACAGGCTTCACTTAAATAGCACTGATGGGTGCCTGTGCGTATGCCGTCCTGACATCCGCAGGGGAAATCCAGGACTGCCCTAGCCATGGCTTCATTGATTCGGTGGCTCTAGCAGGACAGGCCAACACTACGTGACTCCTCTGCTTAGGCTCAAAGAGCAATAAGTGCTATAGAAACCATTCACTTCAGACCCTTGTCTATAATATGTGATACCGATATTTTAACAGATATTTATGCTGCTCTGCACTTGTTTCCAGATCATTGCCTCTTTTGGCTTTTCATACATCTTTTCTTTCAGACTTTCTCCAAAGATACGGAGGAATATAGAAACTTCCTTGCTAATGCAGAAAAAATGTGCTCACAACTGGCGTACAGACCGGCATCTTTTTCTGCCACCCCCTCACAAGGTAGTGGCCAGATGCGTAAGAGCCTCCGCCAGTTTTTGTTGTGCTTGTGGAGGGGCGGTTGTCCAACGACTTGGCCAGTCATCTGCATCCTATGAGCGTTGCCGTTTGGCTCCCTATGTTGGGTCAAGCGTGACGAATGTCTGGGACTGTGGGGTTGTCTGAACTCATGGGAAGCCTTGAGGCTATGAGCACTGCTCATATTCCCATTTCTGGGTTTCTCTGGGGTTTGAGCGCTGGGCCAGACAGCACTGTCCTGCCAGGGCCACAACCATCACCGCCTCCTGCATATTTGAAAGGGATGTGGTTAGTCTTTTTTTAAGTAGAAAAATGGTATTGCACAATAGTGAACCCTGTTAGTGCAGAAAATTAAAGGGAAGTGAAAAGCACTGGTGCAGCAAATGCCCATTCTGCATGTCTGCCCTTTCCTGTCCTTCCCCCTATTTCATAATCCAGCTGGCTCTTGCTGACTTGTGGTGCCCTAGCTGGGCAGACTGCCTCGGGGACAGAGTTAGGATCGGTTTATATCCTTTCCTTAGGTTTGACCCTTGGCCAAGCAATGGTCATAGTTGAAAGTTTGTATAAATGACAATACAGACAGTTTGTATAAATGAGAATTTATACAAACTGAATGAGAATTTATAGATATATAAATGAGAATTTGTACAGTTTGGGGGCCTACGAGATCAATGAGTGCTGTTATTATTTCCTTTTAAAGTAAACAAAATAATAAACTCAGTACTGATGTGTGGCCCATGTGATACTGTTCCTTGCAGAGAGAGAACAGCGGTGAGAATCCTGAGACTGGTGCATATGTAGTTGATTGTGATATGATTGACAAAAGTGAATTTAAGGATGGCATTAATAGTGAGGCTTCTATTAAAAGTTGCGCCACATTTTATTATATACCCCTTCTTTCAGTTGCTTATCATACTGCTGAAGTTCTGTGATCTGGACTGAATATTTCCATGCCTGTCTCTATCTACTTCATTCATTTTTTTTTCCTGAGAAAAGTGAAGTTAAAACATCAATGGTTACTGAGAACACAGAAAAAAATGTTTTGCTGGGCAAAAATGCTTCTTATTACTCCCTGACCATGAAGATTTATCTGTACTGTGGTCTGCCACAGGGATCAGAAATTAGGTGAGAAGGTCATATTAGCATTACGGATATAATTTTAGCTGTCATCATGAAAATCCCCTCACACTTGGCTAAGTTATGGGTTGTTGTAAAATGTCGGTTTTTACATGTTCAGTAGGGGAGCTGTTACATTTTTGAGGTGACAAAGGTCAGAAATGTGGAAAGGGGAAATATTTTGGTTATTCGTTTGCAACTTCTGCAAATCAAAGATTTGGTAGTTGGAAAGCACCACAGCAGTGGATGGTGTCACCTTCAGCGCCTTTCCTGATCCCACCCCAGTAAACCTGTACTTGGCAATATGGGAGTAAATCAAAGCAACACTAAAGGAGGCAAATACAGCACACACCAGGATTGACAAGACTGGCAGTATCAGTAGTCAGTATAGCATGACAAGGATGAAAAGCAGGGAGGATGCTCATTAGTCTTTTTTTTTTTTAAGTAGAAAAATGGTATTGCACAATAGAGAACCCTGTTAGTGCAGTTAGTGCTATCTGCTACTGTCTTTGAATGATCACTGAAGTGTTTTGAAGTGACTGTGTCTTGAGTGCAGGTGTAATTGAGGGAGGTGCAGCAGAGCTGGTGTACAGATGGCAATCCCAAAGGCTTTTCATGAGGATGCTGCCACACTGTAAAGCAGCTTTGGTACTGGGTAGCAGTACAAAAGGGAAGTAAGAGAAAGCGAGAAAATTATGTTGAAGAAGGACAGAAAGCAGATTAACATACTTAGCTGTGACAGTGATCTGTCATTCTGGAGTTAAACATAGCTACAGGGTTGAATTTTACAGAACATCTGCCTGCACTAAGAGTGCTCTCGACTCCCACAAGCAACGAGATTACACATATACCATCCCCTTAGTATGAGCAGGGCCACCCATACTGGAATCAGACAGGATCTCCTTCTAATTTCTTCTCCTGTCTCTTGCAGACCATGTGTGAAGCCAAGTCAGGGAGCTATTCATGTAAGCCTGTACATATGTATTGAGAAGGAAGAGAAAACTTTTCTGGTAACATGAAGATAGGTAAATAGTTTGGGAGAACAGAAGCAACAGGCACCTAGGTAGGAAGTCATGGAATAATAGGTTTTTAAGCGTGAGGGTATGGACTCAGATGCAAGAATTAAGAGACCAAAACAAGAAAGAAGGAATAGCATGGGAACGATTTTCCTGGGCAGTCATGTAATTATTCACAAGAGATGATGCTATAAAAATCAACCACGGTTATGTAGGAGATTTTTATCTGTAGAAACTTATCTCCTTACTTCCTGAAACTGGAAGGTATGAAGCAAAAATCATCACTATACTCATGACCATAGTGATTATGCAAAAGGGAACCAGGAGAGTTGCAAGGACATCATTAACGATGGTATTTTCCAATTTCTAAATGCTTGTCTTTACAATTAGAATGTATTGGATTATTGTTACTATGTATTTGAATATTTGAATGTATAAAAAAGTGCAATAATTAAGGATGTTTTAAGGGCTACTTGAAAAAGTTGGTTACACACAAGCAAACACTAAAATGTTAACAGAATCAAACAAAACCAAGGAAAGAAAACATTTAATGGGCATATAAATTACATTAATTAAAAAAATCATGCTAACAGCAAACCAAACTTGTACTTTCAGTAGAAACTAGATTTGAGTCAATGGAAACAAAAGAAAGTAATTCAAATGGGTATAGTTTTTCCTCTTAGTAAAGAGATGAGCTATAGGTTTACATTTTTAATGCTAGACATAAAAGTGGCTTGATTTTCTGAGATGGACATTTGCTTAGTGCTGTATGCATGTCTGATGGAGTTAATATTGCCTAATTTAGACATCTAAGAGTTTTCATTTCAATCTAAGCTGTTCATATTAGACTGGCTCTGGAATCAATAGGAAGAAATAACGTCTTCAAAGAGTAAATCATTTCGTCTATCTTAGATGCCAGTCTTGCCATCAGATGACTTGTCCTCCAAAGATGTCTGTTCTTCTCCATTACTGATAAAGGATCTTAAGATAACCAAGTCTTGAATGTCTTTCAGTCAATTAAGGACATGAAATGAATCCTAATACTCTTAGTGCCTTATATAAGGCTTTGGAAAACTGTAGCCGTAATAGCTATTAGTAAGGCCATATCAAAACAACTAACTGTTGCAGATTCTGTACACTTCAACGGTAAGCTTTCCAAAAGGGTGGGCCAAGGAGTGCAGACAGAGAACAGCAACTGGAGTGCAGACCACATTGATAATAAGCAAAAATTAATTTTGAAGGGTGACTGCAACAAGGACTCTGTGACCACAGTCATCCAAGGATGTATGCTTTCTCCTGAAGCACTTGTATTTCAACTTCAGATTGAATGAATCATTTTCTAGAGGCTTTCAGAGGTTTGGGGGGATTTTTCTAAATACAAATGTTTAATTGTAACATTTCCCTTTTCAGCATCTTGATGTCTCATTTGATCAGTCTTTTCATATTCTTGCATTCTTTAGACCAGAATCTGAAAGGCCTAAACTGAATTTAGAGGAAGGGCATGAGAAACAGGAAATGGCCTGACAGGATTTATTAACTTTTTCCCAAGAAGTCTTCTGATTCTCATTGCTTGAGACCATACAACTGTCTTATTCCCTTCCTTCTTCATCTTTGTTCTTGATGTCAGAATCAGCCAGTTTCTGGTTTGGCAGTTTTCACAAGGTGGCTGAATTATTAAGCAATGATGCATTGGCAGGCAGATAAGAAGAGCTGATTAGATGTGAAAGTGGTTGAGGATGTAGCTGGTCCCTAAGGGTGTCCGTTAGAGGGATTCCTGCTTTACTGGTGCCTATTTGCTACTCGTCCAGTCCAACGAAGGGTCAGCAAGCAAGTGTACTAGTCATGTCCTGGGGCACATCAGTACACGCTGCAGCACCAGGGAAAAGTTTTGGTGAATGGAGTTCATATGGCTCTGACCAGGAGAGATTGCGCTCCCTTAGGGATGTCTTCTGGGGTTCCTTCTGGTGTAGCTCCCCTCTACTTTCCGCTCTTGGCCTACACCAGGATCTGCACCAGAATCTGAAATTCCAACCTCTTTGCTCAGCTATGGTCTGGAAATAGGTGCGTGCCCCTCTGTTGAGTTCATGACCCCAAGTGATATCACAAGTTAGTAGGTTTTTGTTGCGTGCAGATGGAGGGTTGTGACCCTTACTTTGGGATTTGCCATCGATTTGGAAACTGTGGTTATTTTCAGTCTTATCGTGAGGAATCTAGGAAAATGATTCTTTCTTCTCCTGTGATTCTGTTGAAAACTAAACCACTTTTAGAGCATTAAAGAGAAAAGACAGTTCATGGTAAGGCTAACAGTATGTGGGTGCTCAGCTCACATCGTGCCAAGTGGTAGTTTATTCCTTCAAAAATACACCTTTTGTTACTGCACTGCTTCTTGAGTATATCTGACCACATAGATGGTTTCATTATTTTACCTTTTGAACAAAAATTGCTTTCATCTAATTTATTAAAATTTCTGTGTGTCCAAGTAGGACATCTTTTGTGCAACATCACACCAAATAGATACAATTAATGAAGAGACTGTATGTGATTTGCAATTATTTTTGAAGTATTAAACTTCAATAATTTAAAATTATTTTGTTGAATAAGATGACTCACTAAGCCTGAAAAAAGAAAAAGATATATATATATATATATATATATATATATATTTTCCTGTCATCAAGAAAATACTGCTTCAAGCAGATGAAATATATCAAAATTTTCAGGCCCATTTTTTCTTGATGGTGCATTAGTTATGTTTACAGATATGTATGAGTGTTTTGGCACCCACTCTTTACATTTATAAAAAAAAGAAAAAAGGTTTCAGATCTGGGGACAAAGTAGAGCTATGGTTTGCAGAAGACAGCCCTGAACACAGCAGTGACTTCAGTCTACTGCTTCCATGTCTGTATAGGCTGCTTGCTCTGTGGACTGAGCTTGAACAGGTGGGTCCACCGGGTCTTCTGCACATCCTGCAGCTTTCAGCACACCTTGTGTGGATATGGCCATATTCTCAAATGGAGCGGGCCTGTTTTGAGTGGGTGCTGACATTGCTGACGTGTCTTCAGTGAGCTCTGGCATATTCTCCATGGATCCTGGCACGCTCTTGGCAGGTAGAGGCGCATTTTCTGTGGGTGTTAGTGCTCTTCCTGGGGGTGTAGGCACACTTTCGGTGGGCTTTGGCATGTCCTCGGTGGGTGTTGCCATGTTTTCGGGGGGTGCTGGTGCGTTCTCCAGGGGCACTGGTGGGGGCACATGTTTAGTGGGTGCCGATGCGCTTGTGCTGGGCTGCTCAGAGCAGCTGCTGGCCTCTGGGCATGGGGTGAGATGAGAGGTGACCTCTGATGCCATGGGAGAAGGAGCATTGCAAGTTTGAGTGTCGCAGGTCTCCGCAGCGCTGGTCTCACTCGGGAGGGACTTCTCTGCAGTGTGGGACACCATGAAAGCTCTGGCCAGATCCTTCAGCATGTTCTGGTCAGCAGTGGGCAGCTCAGTACAAGCCGTCTCAGAGGAGGAGGGGCTCATATCAGCATCGTCTTCAGAGATGTCGTTTTCATTTGTCTCTTCAGGGAGCTGGGCTTGTTTTATTTTTTTGTACAGCTCATTCCTCTCTTCCTGCAGAGCCCTGCAAAGATTCTCTAGCCTCTGGATTTTCAACACAAAGCACTCATATTCCTTGGACCTCATGGCTTTCTGTGATCAAAGACATAAAGACACAGCCTGAGTTCATGCGTATGCATTTCAGTGATAGAACTGGCAATTAGGAAATAATTTCAGACCTAGGCATTCCTCACAGAGCTTTGAAAAGTAGCACATTGATGAAGTACTCCAAAATAATAATGCTCTTAAGCACTGAAGTTTTGAGAGGAAATTCACTACTGTTATCATGGGTTATTAGCATTCTTCCTACAGGTTCAGATCAATTTCACACATAAATATGTGCTGGAATACCTGTTAATGATCTGGAGAGATGCAAGAACATGCCAGATGTTTGTACAGAAAACCACACAAAAGCTTATCTAGACTTCAGATGGAACTGGGCTGGAATTATGGGGACACAGGCTATATCATACTTCTGGTTTATTTTGCTTCTAGGTTCTGTGATAGCAGCCTGAATTGAAACACTTTCTTGCTTCTATACTCAATGACAAATCAAGAGATACAGATGTCCAGAGAAATAGTAGCACCTCGGAGCTTCAAAACTAACTCAGAAAGACCTGGTCCAAATTCAGTGTATGGTTGGGGTGAAATTTCAGGAAGCCTCTTATCTTGTTTGAATGAGTTCCACAACGCTTACTAATTTCCTCTGCAATGCCTCTATGGCAGCCTGATTAAAACTATGGTGAACCACAGTACTTGCTTTTGGCTTTTAGAATTTTCCTACACAGAAAATTAATGAAAGGTATGAATTTAAAGTTCATTAGCTGGAGCACATTAATTCCATCAGCGGCTGCTCTTAGGCAAAAAGAAAGTAGCATTAAGTGGACTAATGCCAACTTATTTCAGCGTAAGAGCATTAACAATCATGCATTTTCCAAGCACTTAAAATTCACAGTATTACATAACTCAGTTTCTTGTGGACATAATGAATGTCTCTACATACAGTCTAAAAGACCCAGCAGTTGATCGTGATTGTGGTTTCTGTCATTTACTTTGAAAACGTCTCATTATCAAGATAGATTGAAAAGGAACCCTTAAAAGAAAGAACAAGCTTTTCATCAACTTTTGTCAGGTTCAGGTCATCTCATCTGCCCTTAAAAGCATTAGGTGGCAGAAGAGGTATCAGGAGGGAAAAAAAAAAAAAAGACTGCTCACCTCTTCAATCATGTCTAGTAATGCTCTGTTACAGTTCTCGAACCTGGATTTCCAGGTAGCAGTGTCTTTCTCCAGCTTCTTCATTTTCTTTGTCATCTACAGAAGCAGGAAGAAAAGCTGGTTCACAGAACTAATTCTACATAGCACATGAAATTAGGGTAGCGTCTTTACTTAGGTTTTCGGTTGTACTGATAACTTGACTATCAGCAACTGTAAAGATTATGCTAAATAATAATTTATGTTAAGGGACGGATTTGCTTTTAAATTTCTGCCATATAACTTTCAGCCTCTAGTCTGAAGTCCCAAAGTAGGACCAATTAATTACATGTTTAAAAGAGCAGCCAACATACAGAATACCAACTAATGCAAAAACAAAAGACAAAATAAAGGTGGAATTATTATTATTTTTGTCTCTTTATCAGAGGAGAAATGAAAAATATATGCAAAATGTCAAAATAAGATGTTAATACTTTCTTATGGCTGAATGTTCCCGAAACCTTATTTGGACACTGATGAGTTTGTTGTTCTCCAAAATGGACAGAAATGTCCCCACCCTAGATAAAATTATTGCAGTAAGAAATGTCAGAACCTAAAAGGAGTGTATCTAGCATGGAGGTCAGAAATAGGCTTTTACTCACTTTTTCCATCTCCTGTTTGAAACTGGCAAACACTTCATTGCTTTTGGTCAATGTTTTCTGAAATTCTTCAAACCTTTCAGAATAGAGAGTGATCTACATTAAAAGTAACAGAAAAAAACAATAATTTGAGTCTCCAGGAGGGCAAACTGAATGATGATACCTTATTTTGGTAGAATATGTCATGAAGCACAAACACCGGGGAATTTAAATTCTCTGCATCTTTATAAGGCTGCAAACTAATATGATTCCTCTATTACAGAAAGGTAAGATGAGGAAGACTAGAAAGACTCAGGTCAGTGATTTAAAAAAGACTGGTAATTGTGGCACGCAATTTTTTTGACTATTGCACTTTAACTTATGCAGGTGACTTATGCAGGATGCCCAGAAGTGAAAGAATTCCCCAATAGTGGAGACTTCTGAAATCTTTCCCTTAAATAACTCTGTGCATAATTTCCAAGAGGAGGACAGCAAAGCCAGAAAAAAAATCCCTTCCCTTCCTTTCTTCCCAAACCCTGTATATATTTCTGTATACAATTGTATATGCTGACAACTGCAGGAAAGGACTATTGGGAGAACATGTAGAGCAGAAATCTCTAACGTGAGAGGCAACTGAGCTGTGTCTGTGGGTGCACTGGGCTGCGAATGAGTGGGCAAGGACTAACCTGAGCTCCTGCAACCACTGATGCTGTGCAGGACCAGGAGGTGGGATCAGTTTATGGTAAGAATCAGGGAAGTCCAGTGCTTAGGTTAAAAGTCAGCCTCACTTTGCTGTGTAGACTTATCCCTCCTCTAACTTTAAGCCGGGATTTGTGAGCTCTGGCAGGGTTTAGGCAAAGAGCTTGATATAGCCTAACTCAACTATTTGGCTGATTTCTTGGGTACCCCAATGAACATCCTTCCTGCGCTACCTGAGCCACTGCATTGAGACACATCTCTGAACTGCGGCTTCAATGACTCGACAGGACATCTTGTCAGCTCTTCTTTATAGCACATATGCGGCTCAAAGCTGCAGGCAGGGCTGGCAGAGGCAGGGAGAGCAATCCCCTGGCAGCCTCCTGTGCCAATTCCACTGTGCTTCACGAAGCAGAGCAGAAAGCAGATCTGTTGCAATGTGCCAGATTTAAGACTGTTCTAACTCCCTATTTTGCTATCAGTTTACCCACTGTGTTAGCCATATAAAAGTTCATCTGTGACTGGGTTTTGTCAGTAAGCTGTATTTTTATATCTAAACTCAGTGGATGCTTTTGAAAAATGGAGTTTAAAGATCTTAGCTCAACTGTTCTGCAATACTCCCTTATTTTTCACTTTTCCTGTTTTTCTGCCTGGGAAATCATTTTTAAAACACCGAAAACAAACAAGGTGCTAAATAAATAGAGTACAGCTATGCTTATTTTTCACTTTTCCTGTTTTTCTGGGAAATCATTTTTAAAACACTGTAAACAAACAGGGCGCTAAATAAATAGAGTACAGCTATCTGCCTGTCCAAAAAGAAAATCAGATCAGATTCCAGCACTTACTCTGATTCCAGAGCAATGGACAGTGTCCCCCGACAACGCTGACACGGTCAGACAACTATTCTGTCCAGCCTGACAACTCTCATTAGAAAACGAGTGATGGGCGTAACATACATTGGCAGAGGCAGGGTGGTCACTGAGCATTGAGAGGTTCAAAAGCAGCCTGTGGGACTTGAACATTTGGCTAGAGGGTGCCTGTCCTTTGTCATACCTGCAGGGAAGCAACTAAGTGATTGAATAGGAGCCTTTATTTTATTTTGTGTCAGCAAGCATACCACTGTCCCTGAACACTTTTATTCAGCTAGTCAGAAAAAAGACAGTGTAGGAAATATTGCTAATAATGGTGTGGTTTAATTCTGATTTGGGAGTCAGATATATTATGATTTATGGTGATTCTGGTTAGTTGTTACAGTGCCCTTCAGGGTACATGACTGCGGCGGTTGCAGCGTGATGTGCCTGTGCCAGTGCTGAGTTAACGTTACCTAGGTTAGGTGCTGGGGAATGCACCCATGCTGCAGCTCTTCCCTACTGTGCTGGGGAAGTGCATGGAAAGTTAAGCTGTGCAGATCTCTCTGGAGCCCGTGTTGGATCCAGCTGACTTGAAGCTTGCACACATGTATTTATACTGTGCTGTAGCCGGAGCTGTGACATATGCATAAACATAAATTCATAAGGATTTATTTTGGCAGCCCACGTGCCACACTGTAAGTGGGACACTGATACAGATTGAGGTGTCTGGAGTATGAGAAGTTCCTGGTGAGGGGGTGAGGAAAAGGAGGGGGGTAGGCAAACTGGTGCTTCTAGCCTAGAGCCGTGCTCTTAAAAAGTCACCCCAATTCCCTGTCTTTGCTTTTCCCTCCCAAATTTGCCTGTTCTTTCATTACATTAAAAACTTTTTTGGTTTGAACCAAAATCTCAGCTGGGGCCCTAGGCACTACTATCACACAAAGAATGCCTCCTGCAATTTAAATTTGAATAATAAATGAGTGAATGTTTTTATAGTAGCTGGGAAGAGACTGTGGGAGATGTCTGTCCCTGTGAGCGTGTATTTGTGATCCCCCGTCAGCGACACAAGGACCACCCGTCCTTGCAGGTTTCCTCCGTGAGTGAGCAACAGGGAGCACTGCTGGGCAGAATTTAAGTGTAAGGCTGCAGGAAAAGGGGACATTTTAACATTGCCTTAGGTTGAAGGTGACCTCCAGGCTGGCATTGCAGCAAGGACTCCCTGCAACCTTTTTACATTCAGTTTGCATTTACATCTCAGTTGTCGTATTCAGGCACTTATATTATGCTGACTACCATAGTTAAAGGCCTCAGTTTTTATCTCCTTGTTTTGTTTCAAAACATGAAGCTTCAAGAGTCAGCATAAGCAATGGGGAGGGTTTGCATCATCTTGGAAAGCACCATCACAGTTTTGTGTAATCCATGAACCTGTGCCAAATCCCTGTAACCATTTGAAGAACCGGATTCAGCCATGTCCAGCTTCCTGTGCCATCCAAAGAGACTGGCAAGCAAGAAATTAATGCCCTCTGGTTCCTTTCAGCTCAAGGACAAGCTCTAAAATGGAGAGGTATCTTGCTTGCTATAAAATACCGTTAGGAGCGTTTTATAGCTTCTTCTTGTCACA
>NW_010586454.1:106659-147700 GCF_000705375.1 Tinamus guttatus | reverse complement strand
CCATTGGTTGTTTTCTCTTCTTGGTATCAAGTACACCCTTTTTGTTTTGTGTTTGCACACTGGCATTTGATCCATGAGGGAGGCCCTTCAGCGCTACTGTACTGGAAATAATAGTAATATCTCCCAGTAATTCCAAGTGGAGGCTGCTTTGAAAGTGACAGAGCTCTCAGACTTGAGAAGAATACTTAAATATGTGTTTCATTTTGGCAACTAAATACCTTCATTTTCATGTCAGAAAGGCTGCAAGAAACACATGTATTATCAACGTTTGCAGGCTTGCTCAACTGATTTTTTTTTTCAAAAACAATTTTGCTATTTTAAATGTATGCTTAATATATTCTGTTTTTTTTATCAAAACCTTCAGTTTCATTAAACTGGCTACAGAGGTCTGCCTAAATACAAAACTCTTTCTAGGTGAACATAAAAGTTTAATTAAAACCACTCTGAGAAAATTGGGAGCAGATTTGCAATTGGGACACACTCAGCTGGAGGCCTTTGAGGTTTGATTGCAGAACCTGTCAGACTGGTGTCAGTCGCCATTTTTGCAATGTTCTTCACTGTGCTACCTGCTTATTGTGGCCTTTGAAAAGCCACCTGAAGCACCAAACTCCTCTTAGCATATTTCCAGATTGCCAGTTTAACGCTATCCTTACTTGATTGCTTGGCAAGTGGAAATTAGCCCACTGCAAGGGCAGAGCTGGTACAGCTTTGCAGTGAGATGCCCTGTGAGCCATGGGTGGGAAGGGGATGCAGCGTGAGAAGGAGCCTGGCTCATGAGTGAAGAGATGAGTGGCTGCAGGGAGCTGAAGGACTGACTGCTCCAGAAGCTCTACTGAAGGATGACCATTCTCGGTGGTATTTAGAAGAAAAGCGTCCATAAATCTAGGAAAATCAGCTGATGTCGTCTCTTTTTGATGTGGAAGTCTGGCATAGCACTTTATTATCTCACATTCAATGTTGATTGCTGTGTTGCTAGTCAAAGTGTAGTTTCTTACCTGCTGCCTAGTTCTCGGTCTTTACTGCCTTTCACTCCAGCATGACTTTTAATGTACTTTGGGAATGTCATTTTATTTTACTGAATGTTTCAAACCTTGAATAAATACTGAAATCCTGGAAGGCCATTTGTATCAGTCCTCAGAAGACAAATTCCTGTTGAAGCTAATGAAAATTCAGCCTTCAAACCCCCGTCCAGAAGGGAAAAGAAAGAAAAGAAAGAAAGAGCATTTTGGCTCTAGTTGGACAAATGTATTTCAAGTTATGTATTTACTTCAGTGCTTGCTGGATCAGAAATCCACCCAAAGAAAAATTATGGTGAATAATCTAGCTCAGGCACCCACATCAGTCTGTGGTTGAGTACTGTAAACACTCATAAACTCAACAGCATGATCTGCCATGTGGGGCATTACCTTATGATTGGCTTGAAATGAACCTACTAGTCTGTGTGATGCAGAATGAGGTTAGAAGGAAACACAGAAAGCAGTTTGGATACTTTACCTGGAATGGGTTAAAAATGGGCAAACAAAGGCACACCATGCAATCCACTCTCCTACGTCACCTGTGCCTGTAGGATAGTCTCTTGTTCCTTTAACATTTTGGCCTGGAGCTTCCACTCTGCAGCTTGGTTCAGGAGCTGTGTTTCAGGCAACAGAGAGAAAAGTGTTAAATCCCTGACTTGCCAGTTGTAGATCGTCATCATCCAATTCCCAATCATCCACACATACGGCCTTTACCACCGTGCACCTCAATAAGGGGAGGGATTTAGCACTCCTGTGAGTGCATCAAGAGGAGGTACATGAGACAGAATATTTAGTGCTATCTGGAAGAACGAATGGGGCATTTGGATAAAAAAGATATATTTGAATAGGAATTTGCAAACTGCCTGGAATAAAGTGAGCATATATTGTGCTCTAAAGTGTGTAGTGTTTAACACTACTGTGTTAACACTAAAGTGTTAATCAAGCAGTCTCCATCAGACTTCCAGAGACTGCCTACAACGCCTTCAGTTCTTTCACCTCTGCTGTCGTGTAGATGGCAGCCTCCCTTTTGCATTAACAATAAGGACTCAGCATCGTGAAACTGCAATAGCTGGAAGCTTTTAGAAAGAGAGTAACTCTGGTGCCTGTTATCTTAGGGCTTTATTTGTGTTAACGTGCAGTCTGCAGAGGATCCCACTGCAGTGTGACAAATGCCTCATGTAGATCAAAGAGGCAGCCCAGAAAGAGCCTGATTGCAGTTTAATCCCTGGCTGTGCCTGGGAAGACACTATCTCTGGCTCAAGGTCTTTAGTAAAATGGCATTTGGATGTGTCAGTTGCACACAGGAGACTCAGTTGAGGCCGAGCGAGTTGTAGCAATGAGTTTTACACTTTCCTTGATGAAAAAAAAACGAAAAACTTAAGATTGCAGTTCTGAATCAGCACTTCCAAAGTTCAATATTCCAAAGTAATACTGTTCCAGTCATATATTACTATTCCATATATATTACTATTCCAAAGTAATATCCTAGCAATTGGTTTCATCAGTACTTCAGGAATTACTTAGTGAAGTGTTAAGGAGTTTGGCTCACTGACCAAACGTTTATTAAGCATTACTTTTATTGATAAGAGAAAAGCTATTTTAGAAAAAAAAATGCTAATGATAGCTTGAGAAAGGAGATATAAACTATTTAGTTTACCATAATACGCTCTTATGTTGGAATTAATTGTACCATTTAAAATAAGACCAACGGGCTCTGAAAAAGTATATTAAGAGTAAGAGTCTAATATATAAATCAGTAAATCTCATTCTTGTTTTGGGAAAGAAAGGTGAGTAAAGCTGCACACAGAAGGTATATTTATTTGATCATTCATAAAAGCCTCATTTTATTAGAAGGAACACAGGAAAACTACTTGAATATCACCTGACAAAAAATGTGACTGTGTACCTAAAAATACTGATTGAACAAATGAAAAATAGTGAATTCTCTCCCTTTCCTACTTGGAGCACAGAGGCTACCTGAATTAGACTTGTTGCCTATATATATTTTATCCTTAAAAAAAATTTCTTACAAGCATTTGGCCTTTCGATTTGAACCCATTAAGTTTTTAAAGTGCTTTCTTTACAGCTTAGCTATGAACTGTATGGAGAAACACTACAGTCTATCTGCTTTTTACTTGCCACTTGACATTTATTTTGTTATTTTAATGTAATGTTTATTTTCAGTGAAGATAGGAGTTGAATTATTGAGTTTAGATCTTGTTGACTAAGATCTCAAAATTTCAAATAGATGGTGTCAGCATGTCATATCCAGTAAAAAGAGATGGAATGAGTAGCTCTAGGTAAAATAGGAGCAAATCCTTTAATTTTTTTATTAAATTTGGATTTTTTTTAAGTTTTATCTTTCTCTGATATCTGTTTGCTTTGGGGAGATTTACCGGGAGTCTTGATTTAATGATTTAAAGAATAGCCTTCAGAGCCACACAGTCTCTAGGCCAGTCCTTAATTCCAAAGTTTTTTTTTTTTTTTTTTTTTAAATCTGGGTTTATCTCTAGATAAGTCCAGAGTTACTGCCTGCATCTTGGATAGTGAAGATGTCACCCCTGTGTGTTGTCACCCTTACCCTTTGCCTCGTGTCTTCTGTCCCAATACAATATCAGTAAGATGGACAGATGGACAGAGAAGGGAAATAAAAGTTACTTCCTTCACTTGTTAGCAAAATCCTGCTTTTCTCCTATTGACCCACCTAATTTCTGTGGCCAGTTAAGATCCAAGAATTAAATAACCCTCCTATAATGGAAGCAAGATGCAGAGCAGCTTGCTCAAATTAACATGTTCTCTTATGCAGCCTGAGGTCATCTGCAAATACCAGGCTGGGAGAAACTGAATCAGGAGAACTGATACATTCATTAATAGTCTATGAAGTGGTAACAAGGAGGCTGAAGTATAAAGAAATGGATAAATATTGCATGGCATGTTTACAAAACACCACTGCAGTTAAGTGTAGTGATGTTACACTGTATTATTAGAGCTATGACAGCTGCTGGAGGCCCAGTCACATCATGCTCCAAGTGGAAAGGGCCATCCCCAAAGGATATACATTCTCATTCTGTGACATAGATCCAGGGACTGATTCAGTGAAACTCTGACTTCCCTTTTTGCTACCAGTGTTTGCAAAGTCCAGTTATGTAGATATCTGATCGATACCTTCCTGTCACATTCTGGAAAGACACAGAGGCTCTAAACTGCAATTAACTGTGCATAGAAGTTTGTATTATGAGTGCTAAAATCACACTATATCTTGAAGGAGCCCAAGTAATGCTGACCAGCTAGAGGATGATGGTGAAATCACATCTTTAGGTCAGACCGAACCTTGAGGAAGGCTGCACAGTATGAAACGCTGCTCCATGTCTAGAGAATCATATTTTTTGCTGCATGAATTGACAAACAGAACACTGTGGAATCACCAGATGTTCCAGAAAATGCTATTTTCTACTTTTACAGCATTTAAAAGAAACACAGATGCCATATTATTGTGGTCATGGGTTCTTTCAATGAGTGAATCATACCAACACAGAGATGTCCTGTCTGACCACAGCCTGATAAGCTGCCATGCACAAAGGCAATGTCTCTCCCTGAATGAGGTAAAGAAGTTTTTATAGGAGCAAAGATTCCTGCATGGAAGAACTTCATAAGAAGACATCAAAGTAAGCCTTCAAGGAGTAATCATACAGATAAAAGAATAGAAAAAAAATATTTTAAAAATGTTTGAAAACTCCTGCAGCAAAGTCATGCACAAGGATGTAAAAAGTGGTATGAAGAGAACTGTTACCACTGAAGACCTTTCCCAGAAATGCTGAAAAGTGCTGCCTTTGCACAATGCTGAACTGAAATGAGGTACAAGTATACGAAAAGACTCCCAGAAACACCTCAGTTTCATATAAGTATGCACACACACCCCTACATGGAGTAGCTGGATGGGTGGAAGCAAGAGCTCATCAACAAGCTTCAGGCGGGAGACAAGTGTAGGCTAGTTTTCTGGGTGCTGGGCTACCAGTGGTGAATCATGACATGCTAATCCTGTTTTGATACTGACTCATTGCATGGCTTTTGGCCAGTGTCTTACCTTCTCTGGCTAAATCTGCCTTGCTCTGAGGTGATATTAGTAATACATTACCAAATTACCTCAAAGGCAGGGTTTTTGTGCTTTAGCTTGGATAGTGTGCATAAAATTATTTGAACACAATGTATATCATTATACACCCACTACTTTATGGCTTTTTAGTTGTTTTTTGAACCTATTATTTCATAGGTCTTGTCATACATAGCCACAAAGAAAATCTCCCACTCCTGAATTTAGATGACGATGAGTTTCACTACTTTATAAGAAATGGAAAGAATGAAACTGTCTATCACTTCTGCTAAAATATACAGAGGAATGTTGGCTATGATAGTCTGTGACAGTCATAGGCAGCAGAGATAGCCCCAAAGCTCATATTCTTTGCGATCTATTGGTTCTATAAGATCAGTTATCTACACTCAGCAAACACTGACTATAGCCTTTTCCCCAGGTTACTTTGCAATCCTTCTGTGGAGCTTTCCGACAAACAGGTATAAGCTCCAATGTAGTACATGGACTTGCCTTTGAGGCAATGTGACAGGGAACAAGGAAAGGCTGTGTATATTAATTCTCCACAGACTCAATGTCCCATATTTGACATTTTTTTTTCTCAGTATCTGAAATTTGGGACTCATGGAAAAAATTCACAATCACATCAGGAAAGTAAGCCCAAATTTGCCTACTGTGTTATATTTGTTATCTGGAATAATACAACATTTGGCGACTGAGTTTTCAGGTATGGCAAAGAGTTTTCCTTACCACATATGAGTGAGTTGTATAACTGTCAGGATAGACTTTCTGAGCTCATTAAACAAAGTACCTCTGTGAGAGAGGTGCTCAGATCACCTGCAAAATCTGTGTTTTGACAGGTGGATGTAGCCATGGGTAAATGTAACTAATTGCTAGCCCATGACCAACTAGACTTGAGTCAGTTTGAGTTGGTTTATAGCTATAAAGAGCTACAGGGATTTGGAAGGGATTTCTTGGAAATGTTTCCTAGCGTTTGAATCTACTAAGTATCGATTGTTATTATAGAAATTTGGAGTTCTAGATTTATGTAGTCCCCAACATTGCAAGTGAGTACTCAGCTGGGACCAAAATTGTTCTGCAGCAGCAGGAAGATGTGGAACTGGAGAAATCCTGTCTCCTCTTCCCTCCTGGTTCCTAGCTGTGAGTAAAGGTGAGAAGTTTGTCTCCCAGGCACATGAGCAGTATAGTTAAAGGGAATAGTGTTCTTATGAGCTATATTTGATTAAGAATATATCTGTGTTTTCCTTGTGCTCTGTCCAAAGTGTTTAAAGCCCCACATTTTGGGATACTCATATTTGAGATCTCTATATTTGGTATACTATGGATGTTGGGAAACATTCATATTTTGGGATACTTTGACTACGCTTATAGTAACATATCTTCAGATATTGTGTGGGGATAAATATACTCTCAGTTGAGCTCTCTCATACTGCTCTTGGTGCAAAAAGAATACTTTTTTCCTTGTGTTTTTTTTTCCTTTTTCCCTGAGCCCTGATGCTCCTCTGTAAGTAGTCTCAGCTGCTGTCACTGTTGAGAAAAGTGACCAGATGTCAGTGTTCAACACTGATCCTTGGTAGATGTTCATATTACTGTGAAATTACCAGGCAGCCTGAGAAAAATACTTGTGGTTTGATTAGGTGAAAATGTGTGAAGCCACAGGCAGGCGCCACCCTACAGATCCTTGCATGCCTGGTGGGGACATGCTGCTTGGACCTGCTCTTTGCTGACCCCTGCTAAGGCTTATCACTCCGACTGGGTAGGCTAGAGCAGCCAATTAAACTACTTAGCTAACCCAAGAAGTTTCTGCTTCAAACAGTCACTGACAGGTTGACGAGAGGAGGATAACATCTGCAAAAGAGAAGGGGAGGCGAGCAACTTATGTAGCCTCCTTTCCTAGCAAAACCAGCACCATGGCAGGACATCCAGGGAGGCACTGAGCAAGGGCAGAGAACTGTTGCTGGCCCCTAAGGGATGCTGGTGCTTATGGTGCTCATTTTAATAACATGGTCTTGTTCTCCTTTCATTGCTTAAATGTGTTCATTTATCATATGAGGAGATGGAGAGTCGAGTAGCAGTGCAGTCTGAAAAGTAATGGCATTGTCTAACCAAGCATATTGTATAATAATGGCAACTTAGCTAGAGCAATCTGCAGTTTTTTTAAAAAACTGTATATGCTAACGAAAGCAGTGTTTCAGAGGATGTTCCTTTACAGTGAGCATTGACAAGCAACAGTAAAAACTTGTTTTTCCCTTATATTGTATCACACCTTGGACCTGAAAAAACAATATATCATGGCATGCAGGGCTGATTTTGGCCTAATGTTAGACTAAAGACAGACAGACAGATTAGAAAGATAGGTACATATTCCTTCTCTTTCTGGTGTCGCTCCTCTGCTTCCTTCATCATTTCCTGAGACTGCTCCAACTTGGCATCCACCAGTTTCTGTTGAAGTTCTCTGTGCTTAAATATTTTATCAAGGTGCTGTAAGAAAATAAAATCTGCTGAATGTGCAGGTTCAATTATGTACGCAGGCTTTCGTGCTCATACATGTACAGCTATCTACTGGAACACTCATAAGACAAAAAATATTGCAAAACAGCAAGGCTCCCGACCTATTGCTTTTCTAAAAAACTGCAGTACTGATAAGAACTAACTGTTCCAGGATTTGTATAGGAAAGGAGACCTGTCTTACAATAGCAAAACAGAAAAGACACCCACAGCACCTTTGCCACTGTTGAGAGCTGTAGCATCATTCGTTAATTCAGTATAATCTAAGCTTGAATAGTTGCTCATCAATAATCAAGTTGCAGTAAGCATATTTTTTGGAGGCCGTTAAATGGCCAGGAGACCTAAGCCACTGGGCAGATAAATGGGTTAAAAGACATACTGTGCCTGGATCTGCAGCACTTCGGTGTACGTGCACGGCTCATACCAGCTTCTCAGTAGATATATGCCCAGTTTGTTCCATTTGCTCTGGCCTCACACACAAAAGGTAGTATCTGATTGCAATTATGCAACTGGTGATGAACAGGACATCAGAACTGATGAACTGGGGGTGTCTTTTGCTTTCTAAAGTGTCTGGCTCCATAGTGGCCCCCTGAAGTCAATCACGCTGATAGTCCTCCTCACGTTCGCTGCATGTGGATAAAATTCACTGGAGTAAATATTTTAAGAACATTCATTTTCTTTACCCTTTTCTTCTGACAGAAACCACAAGACAGGAATGCACATTTGTGTCCTTCAATGTAAGATTTCATACATGATGTAACATATCTGGACACGAGTGTTTCGGGCATTCCAGATTGTAAGGACAGATTACTTATGTTTTATTCACTACGCTAATGTTGTCTGGCTGCAATGAAACTCACAATAAACATAATTACAAACACTAAAAAGACCCACTGTGATATTTGCTAGGGTTTGTCATAAAATCAACACAAAAAATAATCTGGTAGTTTGCTGCAGTTTTTTTGTGTGTCAGAATTTTCTGACCAGCTCTAATGCTTACAGAAGGAATAATTTTCCATCTGTCTGCTATCTGATAGATTTTACGGTGAACATTACAGCCTGCAAAAGAAGAATTCAGATTGCACAGGGCCTCCTTTCTCCTGATTGTTGATCCCCTGCATCTAGGGTAGGGCTGAAGCATTTGTGGGAGGGCAGGGCTTCTCAGCAAGCCCTGTTTGTGGGACGAGCCGGGCGCCGTCCTCCCTCGTTCCCTCCCATCCCGTAGACCCTACATCTGTGCTCCGGCCCCTCTTCACCCCTTGGTATGGGAAAAGGCCAGAAGAGAGAGGCTTGGAGATAGCAGGGACAAAGGACAAGGGTGGTAAGAGGCACCTCACGGGCCTGAGTCTGGCCTCAGCCCTGGTCCGCAGCAATGACAAACTTTTCACCTGTCAGGCCATGTTCTTCTCTGCCTGTTTTTTGCCATGCTGAGTCCCTTTGACTTGCTCTGGATGAGACTGCAAAGCGTTGTTGAGGCTACCCACGGTCTTGCCACAAAATATGGAGATGGCAGCAAGCGGGGAGGTGCTGCATGAACCCGCTCCCCTGGGAAGGCCGCGTTCCCGCTCTGCCTTTTCGGGAAGGCCGTGTGTTGCTCTCACCTCTTCCCGGAGCTCGTATTGATCGATGATGCTCTTGAGCTTCTCCGCCAGCTCTGTATTTTCTTGGCACAGCTTCATGTTCCTTTCACTTTGCTGTTCGATCTGAGCCTGGATTTCACTAAGCGTGCCCTGGAAATGATTAGTTATTTCTTTCCTCTTCTCATCTTCCTCCCGTGCTCGCTGAATCGTTTCTTCCTGTTGTTAAAATTGTGGAGAGGGTAGAAATATAAGGCACATAATAAGCAATTGCAACAAGATAGGCTTTCAGAGCATTGTAAGAGCTTTCTCTGAAGGATTATACACGTCTGCTTTCTAGATTTTCTTTTTTTCATGTATGCCGGCATTAGGCATGATTCTAAATTTAAAGAACAAATGACACAGGGATCTTGAAAAAATTAGGAAACCAAGAATTTGCATTTACAAAGACTGATGTAAATCAGAGTTCTCAGATTAAAGTGAATTTGGAAGAAGATATTTAGCAATAGTAGTCAAAGGCTTTTTATCAAAACCCTTGATTGAATTGGAGATTCACCCTTTAAAAATGCTTTCTGTTAACTAGAAATCCTAATATCAAATTTATGGTCTTTGTGTTTCATTTTTTTAAGAGAAATTTTCTACAGATCCCAACCGAGTTCCTCAGTCTTGCCTTAATTAATAGGCAGTTAAATCAAGGAAAAATCGTGGGCCATTTCTTAGAGTCATGAAAGAGAATAAGATTTTTACCTGGAGAAAGACTGACAGTTTTTTTTTTATCTGGATTTTTTTTTAATATAAAGGACAATGCAGAAGGAATCCAGATTATTAGCTTTTGATCAAGAAATACAGACAATTTTTATTTCCTACTTGGAAATAAAGGGACAGTCTCTCCTTCTGGAGAGACTATAACCATTATATACAATGTTAGTACCATAACTCCTGTAGTTACAAATCATGCTGGAACCATGTTGAGAAAACATTCTATGGTATATATGTGGCATGCTCTAATAAGATTTCAGCTACCTCAGTAATTCAAATAAAAATCTCTGACAACATTGCGTATGGATATTTCCTATAAGTATATTTGAATAAAGCCTTAGCTGACTAATGGAATATAATTTATATTGCAAATGTGACATAAAAGGTGTTGATCCAGGTCCTACTTTTGAAGTAGTATGAATACTAAATCAGACAGTTTCTACTTAGCATGCAAAACACAAAACTGATCCTGAACAACTGCTGTTCGAAGTACAGAACATATGTGCTTTTGCCAAACTGGAAGTGGTATAAAAGACAATGTCATAGATGACAGGAGGAAAGTTACTGGGGATAATTATTAGTGCTAATAATACAGTAGTGCACAGAAATCACTCTGAAATCCTGCTTTGCTCTGCATTTGCACAAGAACATATGTGCATATTCATAAAAATAGTGAAGTAAAGTATGAACCCGAGGGAATTTCATTCATAAGAGGTGGACAAAAGATTTGAGGTTTTCTGGTTTGATATTTGAGGAAATTATATGCACAAAAATTATACATTAAGACAAAAGAGATTCTCTCTAAGTTTTCAGCAAAAAAAAAAAAAAAAAAAAAAAAAAAATTTTGAATTACCTGAAACATGTTGCTTAACCAGATATTAACCAATGTTGCATTTCTGGTACTTTTTGATTATCCTTAATATTGAACTTAAAATGTTACTTAGAAGGTGTCTTGCATCAACTGTTTTAGACGTATAACTTCTGCATAGCTTCTGTATAACGTTTGCACAGGCAGAAGAGTGGCCAGGTTCTTTCAAGGAGTCAAAGTAGGAAATTGAGCTTGCATGTTTGGAGTCCTATTCCAGAGTTTCAAAACACCTTTCCTCAAAAACACATTGTTTCAATACACCAAACAGTGTTATGAAGCTGTGACACTGCTGTGATTTAAAGTTCACTGGAGTAATAAATCCAGGTGAGTATAAAATAATAAAAAAAAAGGTCTGTGCATTGCATGTAAGACACACCAAATAGTTTTGTTACACGGTGAAAGGAGACATCCTGACAGCAGCAATCATTAAAAAAAATGCATCTGCTAACACACAGGATCTTATTTTTTGCTCCTTTCTTTTTCAGAGGAGGAATAATTATACAAAGCGCAAAGAGAATAACAAAAAATATTGGTTAAAGATGCTGAGAGCCATGAAACATTTGTTGCATGGCACAGACCTCTTCTCCTTAAAAGGTAAAGCCAGAGAATATTTGCCTTGGAAAGCTGATGAGTGCCCTAGAGAGCTCAAAATCTCTCATAAAATACTAGCAATTTACTAAATCCTTGCAATTGTAGTTATAAATTAATGGTGGACATGGATGAGAGGAAGTTGGCTTGGAAGAAAGGCAGCCTGCAGTTTTTCCACGGTGCTGGGATCTGCACTCATTGCTTCTTCACTGGGTGAAGGAAAGCAAGTCTTTGGGTCTTCTTCTCTGCCCGTGTAGTGGAGATGACTGAGAGGTTGCCATTGCACATCTAACTGTACTGTTGAGTACTCCCTCCTGTAATATGCTTCCAATCTCAGATATTTCTAGGCATTTCTGATACTAGCATCAGAGTAGTTTGGTCTTTGGAGGCATGTGCTTGAAATCCAAGGTTTTACTAGCTGTACAAGCATATAATTGAAACTGTACCTGCACTGGAACCACGGACAGGCTGGCGGGATCCCTGCAATTAGAACTGCAGAGTACTATTTTGTCTTCCACCTGAAAATGGTCGGACACTGTCCGACAGACCTCAAATCACCTCCCCAGATATGTTATCACCAGACTGCAGCCTAAATATTTGCTTATACATCTCCCAATTACCTGAGAGAATGCCCTTCCATTCAATAGATCTCTTTATCTTTTTGATTTCCAGACCCTGTTCTGTAAAGCAATATCCTTAAGCTTTTTCATATACTGGAAGACTGAATATTGACTTCTCTTTAATGATACTGCTGTTACTCCTGAAGTAAATGTGCACAGTCCTGTGCTCCTGCCTGCTCCATTGTGCTGGAGAAGAGTATTTTGGAAGGTTTCATCCCAACATCATCATGGTCAATTCATACTGCGCAAACCATGCTTGGCCTCATTAATTGCTCCAGCCTGTGCTTATTCTGTTAATAGCTTTAATAATAGCTTTAAATTAAACATTCAGTTTCAATGAGCA
This sequence comes from Tinamus guttatus, assembly GCF_000705375.1. The sequence goes on along the minus strand of NW_010586454.1, from coordinate 135,313 downwards.
AGAAAAAAAAATGCACTGGAGTTCTTAGAGTTCTGGTTGTCCTTTTCCTCCTTTCCTCTGTCTTTTCTTGATCTTCTTGTGCTCTGTTTCTCTCCTGTTAAAGGTATAGTCATATGCTACTGTGGTATTGATAACACTCTCCTGTGTTCCACTGCTGAAGTATAAAAGTACATTGATAAAACCTTGTAAAATTATGATGAGGCTATTTTACAGTTTGCAATTTATTACTCGCTGCAATGCAAAATAATTTGTAACTAGAAGAGCAGGATTATCTCTGGTCCTGATCTCTCTCTGAAGCACATCAAGGAGATTGACCAAACATGAACACAATACGGAGAAATTAGTTTCTATTGGTATTAGCAGGGTTATTCTGTATTGCAGTGGGAATACATTCTATTATTTCAAGGACTTTTATTCTGCTTTTCTTGGAGGGAGAATTAAACATCTGTTTTCTGCTATGAAGTGTAACCACAAGGAAATAAACCGAATGGCTGGACTGTAAGTAAGTAAAATTTTGAGCCAGCATCCAATATTAACCAGAAATTTTCTTCTCTGATCTGCATCTCTGTATTGCATATTCATCACCACTTAGCTGCACTGATCTCCAATTAATGGGAATTCCATGCACTAGATGACTAAAGATGACATTTACATGACGTGTTGTGCATATAATGTACCACCTGGCAAGTCAAAGGAGAAAACTTGTAATTCAGAGTAGGCCAGGTTTCTCTTTGCTTTCGAAATGACAAAATCTCCTACAGTTTTTTGTTTTCCACTCTGAAAGTGCTAATCCCAAGTGCTAAAAAAAAATATGAATCAGCTTCTCTATCCTGCCAAGAAGACAAAATAAAAATGACTTAAGCATGGGATTTTAAAAATAACACATGTGGATTCTCCTGTTTTGGGGCCTCCCAGTGCAGTCATAAGCAAAAGGAAATTACATTTATTTAAATAAAGAGAAGATAAGATTCTGAAGATTCACAGATCTCCAGAAGGTAAAGCTTAAAGACAAATATTCTGAGAACCACAGTACAATTACTAGACAGATAAAACTGGACAAAGAAGCCTTTATTTACTGTTTTAATCCTTATTCATTTTGCAAATATATTTTGTCCTACTGTCTTATTTAACTTTGCTTTCTCATGCTGAAAGGATAAGAACCAGACAAAGGCTAATATTCTGTGTTAAACTAAAAGGTTAAACTTCTAAGAAAGAAGTGGCCAAAATGTAAACATTTCTTCCATTTAAAAAATTGGTTCAGGCTTGCCTAAATGTAAAGATGAAATGCATAGTGAACTATCTAAATGCAAAGATAAAAGACAAATGATATTTTCTAACAATGAAATCAATAAGCCTATGACCACTTATGAAATGAAAGAAAATTTATTACAGTGAATGGAGATTAAATCAAGTAAGATTCTTGCTTCTGAGAATTCATATATGTAATTCAATACATAACTATATCTTCACATAAGAAGGATTTTGAATAGATCAAACTAGTTGTTTCTTTTATATGCTAATAACATTAACCTCCTTAACTTGTATTCAGAAAAAGACCACACCAGAAGCATATTTCTTAAACCTGAAACTTTTCAAAAAACTTGATCATATTATAAATTTCACTTTTAAATGGCATAATGCACCTAGTAATCAGCAAATATGGTATGTATCCCAGCCCCTTTGACAGTTCTGAAAATTTCCTTTACAAGCTAATTCTCATAATTGAGACAATTTATGCTGTGTCAGCAATCTTCCTGTTTTGAAGTTTAATGTCTTGAGGTGAGTATCTTGACTGACTATCCTTCACAGATCATTAGCAAATGCCCAAGTGGATTCTATGAAAAATACCCACCGCCCCCTGTGAGTCCTTTATAGAAAAAACACTAAATTTCACAGAATCACAGAATGGGTAAGGTAGAAAGGGACCTCTAGAGATCATCTAGTCCAACCCCTCCAGCCGGGACACCTAGATCACATGGCACAGGGTGGCATCCGGGCAGGTTTTGAAGATCTCCAGAGAAGGAGACTCCACAACCTCTCTGGGCAGCCTGTTCCAGTGCTCTGTCACCCTAATTTGCTCATATTTTGTTCAAATTTCATTTTCATTTGGTCGTATTTTATTCTGGCCATGCATGTGTAAGTAAGATAAGTTCTGGAAAACCTAGCTACTATGTCTTAAAAGATGAATTTCCCCAGCTGCCTGCCCCAGTTTGCCATGCCACAGCAGTCAGCACAGGGAGCATGCGCCTGTGCCCAGGCAGCCTGGCTCTCAGCCCCGCTCCTTAGCTTACACTGGTGTTAAAGGCAGGCTCGAGCTGGACTGTGAGCTGGAGCGATAGGTGTGCTTCTCACAGCCAAGCCTGGCACACGGCAGTAACCCTTGGCAGAAGGCAGAAGAGAATCTGCCAAAGCAAATTCACCAGAATTGCTCTGCTAGTACTACTGATTTTTCTACACTAAGCTCCCCAATAATGTAGGAATGACTTACAGCTAATGTAGATGAAGTCAACATTCAAAAGCTCATAGATATTTCCAAGGACGGAACGTAAACACCTTAGTGTAAATAGGCCCGAAGACTAGGCTGAAGCTTGACTACTATAGTTACATCCTGTATATGCAGATGTAAATGTGCTTTTCGAATTTATATTCACTCAACATGGCGAAGTGCTAATTACTTCCTTCAAACTGCTGGGCACCTCGATAAAGCCACCGACCTTGAGGTTTTTGTTGTGCCTTTGGAGCTCCCGGCACAGGCTCTCCAGCTTGCTGCGGGCAAGGATCGCTCGGCTGTGTTCGCTTTGCAGCTGGTCCTTCTCTTTGATGACCTGTGCCTGTCTCTTCTGCAGGTACTTGAGCTGCTTCTGCTCAGCACGATGCTCTTCGAGCTAGCGATTAAAACAAAATAAAGTGGAAAATGAAAGAAAGTCATAGAATCTCATACTGATTAAGGTTGGAAGGGACCTTGGAAGATCATCTAATCCAACCCTTGTGCATAAGCAGGGTTACCTAAAGCACGTTGCACAGGATCACGTCCAAATGGTTTTGAATACCTCCAGAAAAGGAGGCTCCACAACCTCGGGGCAACTTGTTTCAGTGCTCTGTCACCCTCACAGTCAATAAGTTTTTCCTCAAATTCAGGTGGAACTTCCTGTGCTTCAGTCTGTGCCCATTGCTTCTTCACCTATTGCTGGCCAGCACTGAAAATATTCTGACTCCATCCTCTAGACACGCTACCTTGTGGTATTTATACCCATTGGTAAGAGCTCCTCTCAGTCTTCTCTTCTACAGGCTGAACAAGCCCAGCTCTCTCAGCCCGTCCTCATTGCTGCTCCTGTGCCCTGAACACCTTTGTATCTCTGTGCTGGACTCTCTCCAGTAGCTCCATGTCCCTCTTATACTAGGGAGCCCTGGACTGGACTCCAGGGCTGAGCAGAGGGGAGGATCGTGACCCATAACCTGCTGGCAACACTCCGTGTAATGCACCCGAGGGTACCATTGGCTTTCTTAGCCACAAGGGCATGTTGCTGGCTCATGGTTAACTTGTCCACCAGGACACCCAGGTCCTTCTCTGCAAAGCTGCTCTCCAGCAAGTCAGCTCCCAGCCTATACAGGTTATTCCTTCCTAGGAGCAGGACCCTGCACTTGCCTTTGTTGAATGTCATGAGGATGGGCCAGGATGCATATTTCTGTGGATGCATAACTCCAGTTTCCTAAAGAGACAGCAGGGTGTGTGTTATTGTGTTTGAGGATATAGAGAGCTAGAAACAGAATTGCTAGTAGCAGTCCCATAGAGACTGTCTTCCCACATAGGGCTCTTATTGGCTATTTTGAAAAATCTGGTGCAGTGCAAATGAATCAGGAACAGAAATGTCCAAGAAGCCTGCTGAAGCTTTTAAACATTTCTTCTTTTATGTCAACCTATAGTAGGCCTGCTGTCTGTACTACAGCCATACGTATACATTGTAAGAGATTTCTAAAGACCAAATATATTCTAGTTATTGATGACTGCAATATGCAAACCCTAATAATAATGTTATTATTAGCATTACAACATATAATAGTAGGGTGCTATTAGTATTAATTATTATCTATAGTAAGACTGGGTAAGTTTGGGAGTGCAGGTAAATGATACACAGCTCAAACGAGAAGACAGTCATCAGGAATAATGTTTTACACTTTCTGTGCTCGATGATATGTTTTCTGCAGATGTTCTGTAATTTATGCCTACAGTGCAGAGCTCTGTGTATTATCAATCAAATCATAGCTAGTCATATTACAAAGCAATGCAATCACCAGCTTGAAGTATATTTGAAGTTTATACTCAACTTTCAGCATGTGTATTGTTGAGTGGTTTTACCCCTGATAGATAGAATAGGGCTTTTAAATCTAATCAAGCTCCACTAGCTGAAACCATTTTTCTAGTATTGTAGGAAAAAAAATAGCCTCTCTGTAATTAAGGCTGAGATTTGTTTTTCTTTATAAGCTTGATTTTGGCCCTTGCCACATCCCTTTTAAGAACACAAAAAAGGTTCTTTTTACTCCACATTTTGCATGCACAGCCTGTGGTTAGCAGATAATGCTTTGTCCAAATTTCAGATGATTCACTCAAGCTGTGCTTGAGAGAGTGGGCTGAGAATGAAATAGGTCTTAATTGTGAAGTGAAAAGTCTTCCAAGCATTTTTTTTCTTTAAAAATGATTTGACTTAGAAATTTGTATTTGAAAGTTTCCAGGAATATCTAAGATATGATGCTACTTTTGCACTGAATAAAGGAATTCACTGATAAATAGGAATAAAATAAAATAATAATAAAAAAGGTTCCCAATCATAAATTATGAAAAACGATGAAACATTTGCTAAAATAGCTGTAAATAGAAGGAATCCTTATTTTTGCAGGCTGATCGAGAGAAAGAAACTCTTGATTTAAGAAACCGAGCTTTAAGAAAGTTTTCGTCTTGGTGCCATTGCAGACAATGACAATATTCACATTTACTTATTATCATACAGTTCTTGCAAGACCCTCAGGGCCACTGAAACTAAACCGGTCACAGGGAATTGCGCAGCAAGTATTTGTAGGTAAAACCTAAAATAAAGCACGATGTGATTTACTAAACCCAGCTACGCCAGTAGCTCTGCCAGTATCAGTGGAAAAAATGTTCTCTGATGGTGAATAGTGTGGCACGGCTCGCGTCCAAATGTCTAAGCTCTCTTCCTCTCCTCTCCCCACAGGGCATAGCCTCATTCACACGATTAGGGAATAGCATGGGCAGTATGGCTATTCCTTAATAGCATGGGAATATTGCCCATGCTATTCCCTAATGCCTTTCCAGGCAGTGTTCTCACTGCTATAGACTGTATCAGGGAATGGGCTAACAGTTAAATAGCATATAGCCAAGCGTGAAAGTCCAGACTTTGCATAGGACCCTATTTAGAGGCACCCTTTGAAATTACTGCTAACACCACTACTACTTAATCTGTCTGAAGTCAGCCAGATTTCCAGCATCCCTCTCAGCTAAACACATTGCTGCACTATCCCCTGGTCTGTGCTAGAACAAGTACCCACGCAGACACGCAGTTAACCAGAGCAGGGAGTTGATCTGGCTGGAAAATAACTCATCAGAAGCAAAAAGTGGCCTGAAGTGTGCAATTGGGATGGGCGTGAGGGTGCAGGCAGAGTGGCAACTGTGACAACTAAGTGCTGACAAGCTGTTAATCACACTACCCCCAGCCATGCTGAGTGAGCAGTGCAAGCACTTTCCAACAAGCTTTTAGTTATATTTATTAACTGATTTATCTTAGTGACATTATACAGACTGACAAAGCAGAAGGCCCAGTGTTTTCTTTCAGCACCTTCTCCTGCATGGGTTACTGTCAATATGGCCCATGTTTTATACTCTATTCTGCCAATGCTTCAATGCAGCAGAGAATACATTATAAAAGAAGTACTATTTCAGTTAATCAGTGGACATAAAGTCCCTTTAAGCATAGGATAAATTACAAATTGCCAGAAACCAATTTATAAAATTAGAGGATTTTATACACACATACATACAGAAAGAAAGCAGTTTATGATGAGACATGGACACATCTGTGCATTAAACCAATTATAAAGCCAATGTTCTGCACATGCATTTTTCAGTACTCCACAAGCTGTCAAAATACTGCAGTCTTTTCATTTGTAAGATTTGTACAAATTGTGGCTGTATAGCCCTACTTAGAAGAAAGCCCTTGATTTCAAAATATCCCATCTCAAAAGGTGTGGAAAGAACAGAGAAAGGTAGTCAGTTAGCTGGTATGGCTGTAGGGATAACATTATGGTTGTAGGGGCTTTGACTGTTCATTTCACTATGTTTTAGTTTAGTTTCAGAGGCTGATCATTACAGGCACTACAGATCAGGCTAATCTGTTTTCTGATTTTCTACTGCCCAACATTTTATACCAAACTTTGTATTATTACTCTTCTGAATAAATTATTGATATGTGTTTAAGTCAACAGGCGCAAATACAGAATTATTTAAAACTTGTAGAAGGGAAAGGTAAGAGTGCCAGCTGTGGAGTGTCACACGATTCCACTCATCTCCTCTCTGTGCTGGCTTGCTAATGTAGAAACCCTTCAGACCTCCATGTGTATTAATCTGCCTAAGAAAGAACACCATGAAGGAGATATAAAAGACTCGGGCAGACCCACTTACAAATTACCTGCTATTGATTTCTGTTGTTTTCCACTATACTTGACAACAGTTTAAATCACAGGCTTGACCTGCTCTCTTCTCTAACTGTATCAAAGTCTTTGATGATATTATTGTAATTCTTACCTCTATAGTATTTTTCTTCCAACATGATTTTTTTTTTCTGAAGAGTAATAGTCTCTTTAAGCAGGTACATGGGTGCATGGCTGCAGTGTTTAGAGTCAGGAAGGATGAACAATATGAGTCCAGCTTTTGGATTCTCTGGCATTCTAGAATGTTGTGCATTAGAACATGCTACTGAAAGGCTGCATCTATCTTGTCTTTATTAACTGTCTGTATGTAATAACCATACCAGAGTGTTGGCTTGAATGCTATGCTATAATATTCAAACCTTGTTGCATCCACATTGCCTGCAGATGAAAAGTCTGAAGCCACGTCCCCTTGAGGTCCAAACACCTTATAAGACAGTGGATTTACTCCCGACAATGGTCAGAGTGTGGGCCAGGATGAAGAAGGTTTGGATGATCGGGGTTTCGCCTTTTCTGGGAGCTCACAGTACATGTGAAATCTTAGATTGCAGTAATGGCATCCAACTCTCCACTGCTTAATTTTATGAGAATTAAGTGCAGTGTGAAACAATATTGAAGACTTTGCACTACCCACTTGGTTTTACTGTTGAAAATGATGTAAGATGCAAGGAAAAGGAAAATCATGAAGAGATGCTGACAGAGAACAGGCTTTGTGTATGTGCCTTATTTAACTTAGCACTGTTTAAAAGGTTATTTACCTATTGCAATACCTGTTACATCAAGAATTGAGATTATATGAACACCAGTGAATGGACTGGGGGCTCATGGAGTGAGAATTTAGTATAAAGTAATCACGGATAATCTGTTAATGAAAGCAGTGAGCAGTTTGTATGACAGGAAAACATGTGGATCTTGAAGAATGAAAAGATATTTAGAGGATTAGAGTAGAATATTTCTGAAAAATGAAATTATGCTCACAGTACTAAAGACATATATAAACTTACAGCAAGTGTATTAACAATAGTGGTGAATAAACAGATTTACTATTTTTTTTTTGTTATGGCTGAAGTCTCTCAACTGGTGAATCCATGCCCTCAGTTATGCTCCATTATTCCAGAAATATTTACAGAGCTTTATTTTGAACGACAAATATATTGTCTCATCAACTTTCCAAGTTCCCCTTTCAGATTTAATCCAAAGTCAAGCCTATCTTCCTTATATTTTTCTTTTATAGCCTGCACATCCATAATTTGCCATTTAACCCTCAGAATTATCTGGGGACATATTTTATAGGACAGACTCTACTACTAAATGAAGTCTGACCATGTTGCATGACATACGTTTTTTACAACTTACTTTATAAACAGTATGCCCAGAAAAAAAACCAATGCTATACTAACCAACTCAGCATACTTCTTAAACAACAGGTCCAGCTTCTCTTCTGGTGTATTCAGCTTGTTCAAACTTTGCATCAGGAGGGTGGCTTCCTTCCCTTAAAAAAAAAGAAATAGACAGTTAATGGTAGAGGCAGTTTGTTGCTGATATTCCTATGGATGTTTAGAGTCTTTCTCCCCCCAAGAAAAAAAAATATGCTTGAATTTTCATCTATTCCAGAACACAGTTACGTGCTATCTTCTAGCTATGAGGGTAGATTCTTAAAGGTGCTAATGGAACATAGACACCTAGTGCGACTGAAAAGAATTAGCTTTGTCTCACATTATCTGCTTTTCATTTAACAGTTTTTGTAAAATGGCTGGGTCATGCATGTGGCACAGTTGACTGGTGTATGACAGAAAGGACCTGGGCCCAGAAGACCCAAACACTTCATCCATCACAGCTGCAAAATAAAGCTGGTGTACTCAACTCCTGTTCTTCTTTGTATCTTGTATGGGTTAGGAAGAATAAGTTAGGTATGGACACTATGGTGAGGATGGAAACAATCAGATAGCAGTGGGTGTTACTAAGCAGGCCTGAGATACATGATAGTGGTGTAAATCACTTCCCTGACTTGGTGAAGAGATTCTGAATGCCAGAGACAATACATTAGTAGTCCAGTAGCTATCTTGGCATACATAAGACAAATCACTGTGCAAACATTGTTGTCCTGCTTCTAGGCTGATATTTTTGGTATTAATTTCAGTTCCTGAGTACAAACTGGAGCTTGAACACTGCTTGTTCTTGGAGTCCTATGTTTAGTCCATTTTCTGTAAGAATGATCCGCAGTGGCTTTTCTGTAGGATGGCTTTTCTGTAGGCGTAGTCTGCTACTGGATTTGAGTTTTCATGCAAATGAGATGCTTGAAGATTAGCAGGAGTTAAAGGTAAGAAGGTAAATAAATTACAGTTAGACTAGAATGTAACAATATTGCTCTCTAGTGGCTGCCAAGCAGAAAGGACAAACTTTATGAAATCTTGTAGACTTCTTTCTAGCTCAATTAATGTAGGCTGAGGCCAAGGGGAACAGATTCTATGCTTTGAAAGAACAAGCATATGGACTGTGATGAGTCCAGATGTTTCCTGGAGGAAAAATAACCTGGGTATGAGAGAGAATTTATTCCGTAGCTTCCCACTTTGCCATTCTACATAATAGCACCATTAGCTGTTATGACTGGTGAAAAGTCATACTTAAAGAGGAGGAGTAGAAAAAACTATATTCACCTATAAACAAGCTATCAGATTTTCTTTAGACTAAGAGGCAACTTCCTTGTCTGTTCCAAAGACACATAGCTTTGGCTAAGTACTTTATGTGGCCCAGTATCATATAATCATGTGATATAATAATATCTTAAGCTTTCATCTTTTTAAAAGACTAATATCTGATATAGCCAACATGTAATTTCTGGTAAGTGCTAAAAAATATTAGAGGAATTTTGTAACAATCATGATGCTTTTCATTGGTATACGGGAAGTTCCTATTATTCAAGGAAGGTTTAATGTGGGAAACAGCAAGGTTGGTAGTGGTTTTATTTCTGTTCTAAGCAATGGGTTGCAGTGCTGCTATATAATACTTGCCCAGTCCTTTCAGGATTTTTTTCTCCAGCTTTTGCTCCTTGCTGCCACTAGGCTCTTTTGCTCTTGAAGCATCTCCAGGAGCTATCTTCTCTTTCTCACTCTCCTCATTTGTGTCTTCGTATTCTGCATCCTCGTTACCGGCTGATTCTCCTTTTTCAGGCTTCCCAGTTCCTTTAGCAGTGCCTTCCTTCTCCATCAGACTGGCAGCCGAGCCGTACGTTTTAATAATGTCCTCCAGCTGCCGGCTCAGCTCCTCCGAGATGTCACAAACTGTTGTTCCTGGCTGGCTGCTGGGCTGGCCCTCAGGGGATGGAGCGGGTGGCTGGCAGCTGGAGGCGAGTTTCTCCCTGTCTGGCTCCTCAAGGCCGTTCTGCTCAGGCAAGGTGGACACGTTTTCCGTAGGAGCGAGGAGCTGCTGCTCAGAGCAGTGATCACACGACTGGTTGTTCTCCATGCTTGGTGTAGTACCTGATCGCAAACAAATGTAGGGTTAACAAACACATGAAATCTAACCATTCACAAAGCTTCTGTAGCACAATAGGGCTTTTGTGGGGAATTTAGGGAGAAGAGCTTATCCCTTGGCTTTGACATAATGGATATGTCGCACTTACATGAACAACCAAGGTGTTTAATCTCCAGGCAGAAAAGCAAGCTTCATACCTTCCAAGAGGAAAAGCCTGCACAAAACCAGTACTTAAAAACAAAGCTTTTGTTGGCAGTGATACTCAAAATGACACCAGACATTTATATCATTGAACACATTATGTGCCATTGTTTACTTTTCTCAATTTGTTTAGCTGGAATGCTGGCAGTTGACACCTTCATCATGTCAACAGCTTCACATTACATTTGCTTCATTCTTATTTTCTATTTCTCACCTGTTGGCACATTTTGAACCAATAATCACCAATCACACTCCAATCACATCGTGAGGAGCAAGTCAGTGAGAGCTTCCCACATCCTCACCCTGCAGAAGCTGGTTCTGCAAGGAGTGGGGCAGCACAGCAACAACTTTGACCGGGCGCAGTCTGAAAATTCAGCTTATAGAGGAAGCAGCTCTGAGCACAGGCTGAGCTGCCTTTACTACTGCATTGCCCTCCAGCTGTAGTGCAGAGGAGCAGTGTACGCATCTGTCTTGTTGCTGGAACTATTCCACACAGCTGCTTGGCTACAGGCTTGATACTATTTATAGCCCTGAGCTTTCTGTCTCAGTCTGACTTTTGTTTATCCCTTGAAGTATATGATTTACAATAGTGCCAGTCAGGTATCTGGTGAGGAACAGAGAGGAAGATTGCTTTGTCACCTCTGTTCCAGTGTGCAGGGTGGTTGCTTTCCTCCCTTTGAAAAGACAACTTGCTTTGAAAGCAAAGAGCTAACAGAGTAACATTTTGTTCCCTGCTCAGCTGACAGTAATGTGTATTTTCCATGGCATCTAAATTGCTGCAGTCTTCAAAATCATAAACTCACTTGGCCAAAGGCAGTGTATGATGATAGAGATGCAATTTATTGCAATACGTGACTCAGTGTATATTATTAAGCTCTTAGCAGTCTAAGTGATGTTTGGAATTGCAGTGACTGCCATTACTAGGGCAACGTATCTCAAGATTTCATTGCCTAGCTATTTGGTTGTGCCTACTGATAAGACAGTTGGACATCTGTGTTTTATCATCTCTAGCAACTATCAATTGTGGTCCCATAATTGAAAGCTTTGAGTACAGTTCAGGATGTGCCTGTTGCCTGTAAGATGCTAGCTACAAAACAATGCCCCTGAGTCCTTCCATAGGTAAAACTCAGTAACATTAACGGCTTGTGCAGGTAGTTGGAGCTTGTCTCATAGATGCTGTTAGATGGATGGATTTGATATTTTATTTCTTGCTTTTGGCAAAGTGATAATACTACTGCAAAGTGAACTAAAAATTATATCAGTAGGATTTGATGTCTTAGTAATATTGAAAAAGTAAGCCCAAATAATTCCAGTTAACATGAACATTAAAGTACAGTTTGTGATCTTGGTTTAACTAGAGTTGCCAATTAATCCAAATTCAGTGTCATTATTCTAAATACTAAACTGGAAGCTCTGCAAAATATGCTTATTTCTGACATGTTCAGACTAGTATTTACAATTATATTAATTAATTTGAGCTATTTGATAGTTGGTCTTCAATTAAGTAGAAAAGCTGGAGTGACCAGTTCTTGTCTAGAAGAACCTGTGTCCATTTCGGAGCAAAAGTTTCATTAAGCATATCCCTAATAAGAAATAGTTATTTTTGTAATATATTCTTCACAGAACGCAAACTGGATCACTAAATGCTCTATTTTCATATATGAATTTTCATATATGAATGGAGACATATGCTTATGTCTCCATTTGTAAGTAGGCACAGGGTGACATGATTCTTGCTGCCAAAGCCTCAAGCAGATCCTGTTCCTAGGAGTTCAGCTGGTTAAGCGAAGGCGTTTAGCTGGCAGATTCAAGGCCAGCACCTTCACTGCTAAGAGCTATGGGGAAGAAAGCTAGAAGCAAAGCCTGGGCCCTTCTTTCCCTTGGAGCTGCTTTTCAGCTTTACTGTTGTCTCCATTCATCATAGCCGGTATCAGCAACCTCTGTGCACAGTCCTGGACCTCCTTGATTCTGCCCCAGAGCCAGACCTGCTGGCTCAGCTTCCCAGCTTGCCCTTGGACCTGCCTTGTCACTGTGGTCATGCTGGGAGATTGCTGCTCTGTGCTTGACCTTGATCAGTGTGTGCGGACCCGATCGGACCCTGAGTTGTTGCTCCACATCCTGCTTGCATGTCAATGAGTCTCCTGGTCTTCTTGTTATCATGCTTGCCTTCCAGCTCCCTGTCTCTTGCACAGCAACTGGCCCTCACTGCACCTGGACACTTTGCCTTGACTTTCTACCCAAGTCCTAGTGGAATCATTCATGTATCAGCACAGGCTGGCTAAAATTTTCCTGATAAGTGAATCGCTAAGTTTCCAGCTACAAATATAAAATACAGAAGGTTCTAAGTCAGCTATTGATTCATATCAGCTGTGTTTCTCAATAACAAATAAAACATATGGGTGAATTAAAGAGGAACTAGATGTTTTGAATCAAGGACACAAATTGTCTAAACATTCACCTATGAGGAAAGATTCCCTAGTATAATCTATGTCATTCCTATCCAGAAAGTCTCTGAAACCATGGTAATTTACATCTGCTGACATTTAGGCTAACGATCTGAAGTGGTAAGTAGAGGTGAGCCACAGAAACTCAGAGTGATGAACCTTGCTTACATCTTGGATCATGCTGAAGAGTTACACAGACAAGTAAATATTTTAATATTTTCCTCTATTCTCTTTTAGTTGAAATTTCAATCAGAGATCTGATTACTACTTTCAGTATAAACTCAATGTCTGCTAAGGCTTCTGCATCTTGTTTTATATAACTGCTTTGATAATGCAACAGGATTTATATTTAGGTAGACAGAGCAGCTATTTTCTGCTGAGAACAACCCACTTACAGCCTTTGATATTGGAAAATTTTACTGCAATTGGCCCTGGTCCTCCTCTTGCTCCAGCCTGTTTAACCTTGATGTGTATCAGGAGTTCTTTCTTATCAGGCCATAAAAAGATTCTGGTGCTAAACTCAGCAAGCCCCAAAGTGCTTACATTAAATACTTTCTTAGACACAGTATTGGCTAAAAATTGGTTGTCTGAGCACAGCAGGGGAATTCCTTAGTTCCTTGACTTCCAGCAGACTGAGTTGGATTTTGACTGTCTGCCTCTTGACTTCTGTAACTCCTGCTGCCAATACTGTTGTCTCTAGGCTTCTAAATGTCCAACAGGGACATAGTCTGTTTTATGCAGTGAGCTGGGGGAATGACCAGTTATCTGACTGAACTTGAATCTTGGATAATATCTACTCCTTTCCTACTGTGCTAACAAATCCTGGACCTGTTCCATGACTCTCCAATCAGTATCTTTCCTGGCCCTGTTTTTCAGAAGGAAGCTTGATCTCAGATAGTTGTAGTTGCTACCTACAGATATTCACTCCAGATGATTAATAAGGTTTCTTTTTCATTGGAAAATAGAGTTAATACTATGGCAATGTGGTGTTCCTGCATAGCCATGGTGTTTTGAGTTTTAGTGCTCTCTGCTTAAGATACAGCTAGATTGAATTTCAAGCCCAGATCCCAAGCTTGTATTCCTTCTTGACTCCAAACCTAATTTAAAAACTCTAAGCCTGCCCTGTCAGCAACAACGTTAGGACAAACCAAGCTACTATGCTGGACTCTAATGTGTGGCATTAGACACAAAACCACAAGTAGTGGAAAGGTAGTTTGGGAGTTGTTAACTGTACTTAACTACCACAGCCCAGAGAAGACCCAGAGTCTGTCCAGAAAAATGTTCCTCTGCTCTTCCATGTGCCAGAGGTGGGAAGAACCTCTGACAGCAAAAGGGTCCCAATGATGGGCCAGTACTGGCCTCTCCAATCATGTCCTGCCACAGTGAAAAACACTTGGCTAAAACCAGGAGAGCAGGGGAGCACGATGGGACACAGGCAAGCTCTGGTCTCCAATGGGAAGTGGCAGACAGACCTCTGAGGGCTGGTCGTGCATTGCCTGGTCGTGCATTGCCACCTCCAATTGCACTGACACGTGGGGACAACAGCAGTGACCGCATCTACCAAAGGGGCTAAGAGACACCGAAACAGGTAAGCATGTGGTATAGCCAGAACTGCAGTCAGAGGCAAGAGAAAAAGTGTGCTGCTAAGTAGGGTCTGGTAACACGTTCAATTTGTTTGGCTCTGAAGGCATCCCTTAACATCTCACGTTTACAGCAAACTTTGCATTCACTGTGCTCCGAAGTCAGTTAGTCCTTCTAAAGCAAAAGGTCAGTCGGCAAGAGCCAGAGCCTGATTTAGCAGAGCTGTGACAGTCATTCCTGTGCAGCTGGAAAAAGTCATGTGTGCAGCCACGGTGTCAGTCTGCCCCTCACGCTGCCAGAGCAGACACGGCTGCTGTGGCAGGAGACACTGTCCCAGCACAGGCACAGCTCAAATAAATATTCTCTTTTTAGCTCTGTTTTGTGTCCTGTCATGGAGTTTTGTTTATCTTTTGTTTTTTAAAAAAGAAAGTTTTCCCTTCCTTCTTTATCCTTCCCTTCTTGCAGCTTAAACTTCTAGAGGGTTTACAAACTTGTCTATATTTAGTTCTTGCCTCCCCATCTATCCAGCAGAAAGACACATGGCACCTGCTCTACAGCCAGAAGCTATTTTAAGTGCTTCTAAAATGGGTAATGGTATTTAGCACTTTATGCTCAAAATTCACATACACACAGACAAATTCTCTAAAACAAAGTGTTCCACGTAATTAGACCAGACAGCATATGCTGGTAAAACCTAAAGCATTACCTTGATATTACAGAAAATTGAACTACAACAAAACTTTAAAGCAGCAAGTATTAAATTCAGAAATGACCTATATTAGTATAGCTTCATTTACTCTTCAGAAAAATATGTGTGCTTGTTACAGCCTAGACACTATCCTATATATTACTTCAAAAAGCAGTGATAAAATCAACCTTATTAATTATATGCCACACTTGAATAGCTTTAGAATTCATGTGCAATTTTTCTAATACAAAGGAAAAAGAAATATTTGGAAGCTTTGTGGCACATGTACTACAGACATGGAAAGAACCTAGATTCAGAGACTTTCTGATGTCACTTGCCTCATGTCTCTTGTTGCATCTGAGTCTCAACCATTTGTTGCTGTAGAAAAACAGCTATGACCTCTATTCTCACATAAAGGCAAGCTCTACCAAAGTCACTCTTTAGAGAAGCCTTTCTCACTTTCACCAATGGCCTTAGATACTTGCCTGTTTTCTTTAGGCTTTTAAAGCTATTACTAGCCACATGGTACTTAAGGCTTTTAAGGCTATTCCTAGAAAATGTGGGCTGACAATCCCAAAGGAAGCACTTAAATTAAAGCCATTGTGCTCATCAGACTTACCAGAGCAAGGAGAAGAGCTGAGTGGAGTGGAAAAAAAGTCAGGCAGAAATCTCAGGCAAGTGCACAACAGCAATAGGACACTTGTACTATAATCCTGACGCCAAAAGAAGAGGGATGGGAAGACGAAGTGAGGAGGGAAGGACGAAATGACACAGCAGGAGAAAAACACTCCAGAGACTGAATGCAAGCTTTGCAGGGGACTGACTCTGATAGGCGAGCAGAGAGGCTGCCTGCTAGTTGGCAGTATGACCCAGCTATGTTGGCTATTCCCTTCTCTGACAGAGATAGGATGAGTGAGTGAAGATTCAAGCTCTTAAAAAGTGAAAGTAAAGGAAAGATACCTAGCTAGCTGCTATTCTTCAAAGCTATGTTGTAGTCCTTCAAGGACTTGATGACCTGTGCTGTGTGAAATCTGTCAGTATGGACCATGGACTGGTCAAACTCTTAATTTTTCTGTCTGCACAAAAAAAGCCTGGGATGGCTTTCTAGGATATGTGCTCTCAGATGAGTCTTCTCTCTGCAGCCTGGATTTATTACGAACCAGATGATAGATTGATTTCTGATCATAGACTCACAAGATAATTCAGGCAAGAAGGGACCACATGACATCTCTAAGCCAACCTCTTGCTCAAAGCAGGGTCAGAAATGAGCTCAGACCACATTGTTCAGGGCTTGGCCTTAGTCCAAGGATAGATACTACACAGCCTCTCTGGGCAACCTGTTTTTCTGCTTGACTGTCCTCAGGGTGAAAAAGTTTCTCATTATATCTAGTGTGAAGCTCTGTTGCTTCACCTCATGCTCATTGCCTTTGTCCTTCCACATTACACCATTAAGGAGAGTCTGGCTCTGTCTTCTTGATAATTATCTCATAGGTCCTGGAGAGCCACTGTTAGGTACCCCTGAAAACTTTTCTTCTTCTAGCTGAACACTTGCTTAACTTCCCCTCACGGGGTAAGCGTCCCAGCCTATGGCCACCATGGTGCCTCTTGGTTGAATGTACCACGTCCTGCCATTGAGAAGCAGTGCTAAAGAGATGACTGGCATAGCTGTGCCGCTGAATCCTGTAGCGCTCAGATAAATGCTCTTATTGCTGCCAAAGTAACCCGTCTGATCTACTTTCTGTATATTACTGTGCCAGCTAACATTGTCCAGAAGTTGTCTATATAAGCAGCAGAGCACTTACCAGGGAGTTCAGTTGCATGCTTTTTCACAGGGACCAGCATCTTCCACTTCCATCCCCCACTACTACTCATGCCACATCTTGAGATATCAGATGGCCTAAAGGAGTTTCTGTGGCACAGGTCAGTTTAATGTGCAAATATACGAGCAAGTGAGAAGCAATAGGCAGGTACTGGAAATGTTGGCCAGTGAAGAAATGGGACTGGCTACAAAAAAATATAGTAAGGCTCACAATAGCATACATGTATGTTACAGTGACTTAGAGTATGCACTCAAGCTCACCAGTGTTGCATGGCACTAGATCCAGAAAATCTTTGCAGCTGATTTATGAAGGATATAAGAGAAAACAGTACTGGATAGCTCAGCATCAAAGAGTACTGGCTCAAGAAATGCTCCATATGTTACCAGCATCCCAGACTTTCCTGAGGAGAACTAAAGGTACCGCAACACTTGTGCAGATAGTGTATGAGTTTTGGAAAGAACACATACAGAGTAATTATTCATAATTTGCAATTTCTAGTAATTTGTCTACTTGGTAAAGGCAGCTTATATTATATGGGGATGCATGGGCATCAGAACTTAAGGAAAAATCAGTTCATCATATCTTGTTTAGACATTTGCAGCTCAGTAGTGCTCCTGAAGAAGTCACAGATTTAAGAATAATAAAGGGAGTTTACAAGGTTGGAAACTTCTACTGAGAATCTTTTGGAGGGAGTTAGAAACTGGCTGAACATACTTCGAGAGAAGATAAAATTCTGAGGTTGTCTGCAATATCACAGAGCGGGTGATCAAAATACAACAGAAGATAAGGGTATTTGTACAGGCTCTTTGTGCTTCTTTGTTTTGACTGGAGAATTCCCCTGTTCTTGTCCCTGGTTGCTTTTTCTTTTGAAATAAAATCAGCTCCAGGGTTTCTGGGATCAAAATACACAACTGATCTGCCAAGGAGCTAAGCAACAGCTGAGCTGTGGTAAATAACTGGAGGATATTCTCACTTCTTGGCAAACCTGAGTAAGACACATTCAGCTTTACCCTCTTTCAGTGGGGTTGAAGCTTGTATGCAACAGGCTAAGACCATGCACACAGACTGCTGGCACAGTTCAAATGACATGCAGTGATACCCTGGGTGGCGATGCCTTAGTCATATGTTTGGGACATCAGAGGGTACTGAAAACAGGAAATTAGTTGGGGTCATCATTAGAAAAATTAGCCACAAGAAATTGAGATGCATGTTCTGAATAGTTCCTAAAAATGCAAGTAAAGAAAACAGCTTCTGATACAGTGAGGAAAGAGAAAGGGTCAGATAAAATCAGTGTCCCTGATTATGTAGGTATAGCTACAGAAAATAAAAATCTTATGGGATCTGCTGGATTTTGGACAAGAGAAGCCTGTGAATTGAAACAACCACTTAATGAATGGGATAGGAAATGGAGACTGAGAAATTTAGAGTGTATGTCGAAACTGCCATGCAGTAAATTTATATACTGAAATATTGGGCATTCCGAATCTGCATGCTGAGATGGTCACTCCTGATGATGAACTGAGACTAAACTCGACGAGCGAGCACGCTCCTCAAAATGAAAATGCTGACTATGAAATCTGCATTGCTGTTGAGATTTCTTCTTTTGGAATGCTCTGGGCATCCTAAACATTTTCTCTAATCCTCAGGAAAGAGAAGAAATGTAACTTCCTCACATTAAAGCTAAACCCACTACTTCAGAGTTTCCTGCTACAAGGTAGATATGAACTAGATTACAGATCCATAACCATATACACTCTTCCTGTGTAAAGAGTGGAAATGTTACATAGGAATTTTTGTCTTCTAGCCTGTTTTTGAATTACACATGGGTAAAAGCAATCTAAACCTACTGAAGAAACAGGCTTCTTAGGAGAAAAAAAATCATGCAAGCAGTATTTTTCTGCCTATACTTACCACCTCTATTCAGCATTACTACATGGAAGGACAAGTTCAAGCTTTTGGTTTCTTTGATTTTGTTTTATTTTTATTTTATTTTATTATTTTTTGATGTAACTTTTAATTTCTTCTCACAGGTCAGCTACCTCAACTGCAACATTCAGCTCCCACCTGCTGCTGCTCCCCCACACGCAATGCATTGCTAAAGTCATTAGCACTGAAACTATTAGTTGTGAGTTTTAAACATTCTTTTTGTGTGTCATGGGAAGGTTTAGGTGAAAGACCTACAAGACCAAGTTTTGCTTTCCTTGCAGCCTTGTTCTCAGGTGCTCAAGAGCTTATAAAAATACAAAATCTGTTTGCAAACAATGTTGCACTGGTTAAAGTCAATTAAAAAGCTTTGATCTATTTTTTTTTCCACCATGAGCAATTAAAAGTCTTCATTTCTTTTTCCTTCTAAATGAAGACTTCATTTCTGCAGAAACTATAATATCCCTCGGAAGCCACACAGATTATTTTAGCCTGCTTTCCAGTCTCTTCAAAGGAGAGTGTGCAAAAGGTCTATGGAGGGTCTCCTGCCTTGTGCATTGTCCAGAAGAGAGCAGTCTGCACCATTTGGAAGGCAAGTTAGATGCTCTAATCCAAGAGATCATGTCTGCCTGCAGAGCAATACAATCTAGAAGCAACTTTTTGAAATCACATCATATACCTGGATGTTGACTGCAGTGGACTGCCATAGCTTGGCACTTACATGCCAAATTTGCATCAGTGAAAGTATAGTTTTTGGACTCTATCAAGAAAATCCCTTTAAGAAACTGGAGACGTTTCTCAAGGTTGTGCTACAGTTTTTGTGCTACAGTTTTTGATTTATTTTTGGAAAGATACAAGTCTTTCAAATTATACTGTACCTGTAATACTTATACTTTTATTAATAAAATTGCAAATAACGGCCCATTGTGTTTAAATATACACCACTTATACGATAACACACTTATATAATATACTATAATATGCTTATACCATGATAAAATTATGTATATTAGACATACAATGAAAGTTTAACATACCATAACAGAAGCAAGAGCACAATGATGTGTAAGCAGTGGTCTAGAAAGCAGAATCTTGCTGAATCTGGTTGTGTTTTCCTGCTGTAAGCAGCTATACCTGAACCAGTGTTGGGAGAGACTGTAATGTCCCACAGCTAAGCTTGCAAAGACTCATCTCCAAAGGATTTAATTTCCTTCTGTAGAAATGTTATAAACATCTGGACAAATCTGATCTTTTGCATGGTGAACTACTCAGGAATATTTCTCTCTTGCTTAGTCCCATCCTAAAAAGAAAAGGAAAAATAACATATTTGCATTTGCATACATAAATTAGGTGCTGCATGCTGCATCAGATTTCTACAGATTTCCTAGTTCCAAATCAATCTCAACAGAGTTGGGAGGTTATTATTTGCCTGGAAGGTTATTATTTGCCTTCTAATAAGATTTTATGACCCTCATATACCTAAGGTTTACCAGGTTTTCTGTTCTACAATTCATAGATTCTGGCTACAAATGGCAGTCACATTACCTGACATAGAAAATCCCAATAGGCAACAGACTTAACTATTTTAAGCAAATAATTTAATTCTAAATCTACATCAGTAAGAATATAATTTCTGAATCTTAGCAAGGAAACCACTCTAAGAAACTGGAGGAATTCCCCATGGTTTGCTACTGAACAGTTTTTGATTTATTCTTGGAAGATTCAAGTCTCTTGAAACCTTAGGAGCAAGCAAAATCAATTATCAGGGTTTCAATTTTCTACAGGCAATTTCCACCACTTCGGCTTGCCCAAGAGATAGACTCTCCATAAATACATTATGCTATGTGCTATGTGAAGAATTTGGCAAGCTGGTGAATAGCTTTATTTGAAAAATCATACATAAGGTAAAGGAATACCCCAGGGGAGGGTGGGGAGTATATGCAGTCACACCTGAATGCATCTCTTCAGCTCAGAAACAATCCTTCTCTAATATATACAGGTAATTTACTGGGAAGAAAAAGAGCAGTATTTTTTTTCCAGTTATTTTTCAGTTAACCTGAATCCTGCTGATTTACACCATTATGAGCTAATGTAAAAGCCAATATGAGATTTCAAAAGCTACTGAAGCCAGGATCTTTTTTTTTTTTTCCTGAAATTGTATCCTTTAGTCCAATTTTATTTAAAAGTGATGGCCCTCCAGCTAAAAATGACCTCTTAATAGCAAACTGTGGGAGAGAGTTGGGCCAAGTCTGGATATATTGTGATCCCACCAGAGGAAATCTCAGGGTCCAATTCATATGTAATCATGCCGTAAATTACTTATCAGATGTAATTTGGAAGTAATTTAAATGCCAAAGGTACATTGGTCTAGGGGGAGTTGTAGAGAAGAAAATTAGCTATTCCAGTAGGATAATGTAAACTGCATTGCCTTGTATAAAGCTGTTTTTTCTCTCTCCCACCCTCTTCTAGCCCTCTTCCATTTGCTAAATGATTTTTGCTTGCATCAGCTTCATTATCAACGTGCGATGTTTTTTAGATTGCTGCTAGAACTGGCTTGTAAAAATTAGAAATGGAAAAGACCTATTAAAGGCTCAGTCCTCCAGCTGCTCCATATGTGGAACTCACAACGATTGTACAGGCAACACCTGCTAGTCAGCAGAATAGAGAATAAAGCAAATTAGGGATTGAAGGCTGATGGTCTCGGCTGTATGGGCTGTACCTGGGTTGTAATGCATGCCAGAATTGGAACCAAGGATATGTCTCTAGAAAGGACGAGGTCCAAATTCCAGTGACAATAATAAGTAAGGTGGGGGCTGAGAGCGCTGAGTAGCACCAGGGTTATGACTAACCTATCTAAGACTACAGGAGAGAAGAATAGAGACTGATACAATGGGAATGACATAGACTGAGATAATATTTGAACAGAGCTTGTAAATGATAGGACATTTATGCTGAAAGACAAAGGTATGTAGAAAGAAAAGGAAAATAATAGACACGGTGATGGCAAATTAAGTCATAATGGAAACCTTATTTACAGGACAGAATGGTTAATGAAATGTTAGTTCGGGAAGAACTAACAGCGAATTGACGCCCAGACATTACAACCTTGTAATGTCTAAACTTGCGGATGATGTAAAGGCCAAGGACCTTTTTAAGACATGCATGGAAAGAGAATTACTACATGAAGAATGTAAAATTCTTCATAAGTCTTAATGGCGAAACAGATCAAAAATGTGGAACAGCTTTGAGGGTATGTGTGGATAAGGATTTTCTATCTGTCTAGGCTGAATCACCTTCTCAAGCATGCCACATTTCGGGGACCAAATGAGTAAAGACAGAGGAAGAAAATAAAACTCAAAAAGTGAAGGGATGAATAAAGAAAAGAAAATCAGAATGATTTACATACTTTAATGAGCTGAAAGACAAATATGACAAAGGTGACACCAATGTTAATACTTTCTTTAGAATATAATAAATATTCATTTTGTATACATAAAATGGTTATGCCAGTCATATTATGTGAGAAGCAAATTTAGTCCCTAATTTAGATCATGGACTTCAATGGGAGTATACATGGGATATATATGTAATTTGTAATCTTGGTTATCTTCAGGTAACCTCCAAAACTCTACTATTGTTTTGAATTAATTTTTTTTCCTGCTAAATGTAACACTCTAAAAGACCCTGCGGTTTTGATTGATGTGTTCCTCTCTAACCTCAGAGCAATTATGTAGACTGAACACTGCCAAACTGGTTGAGTAGGGGTAACTGCTGAGGCAGGGAAAACCAACTATTTAGCAGCTGTGTAGTAGCTTGCATGCAAGGATCTAATATTATTCATTAAGCAAGTTCGGTATCAAACAGCAAAAAGCCACAAAGCACATTGTATTCACCAAAAGGGTAAACTGAGGCATGAACTGTATATGTTAATAAATAATAATGACTTGCCCAACATCATGCAGATGGGAGCCAGCTGGGCCATTAACTGTGGCATGCTTGCTTAATACATGAGTACTAGAATTAGAAGCACATTTGGAGAAAAGGAGAGTTAAACTACACCGGTAGGCAATTTTTGGAAAAAAAAAAAAAAAAAAAGAGGAGGTAACAAATGGGATTAATGAAATCATTTAGATTTATGCTCATTCTATCAGCATCTCTTCTATGAACTTGGATCCCTTTAACAAGTTTTAGTTATTTCAGAGTGCTGAGAAAGACACCACTGGCTACAGTGGGTGAAAGAGTGAATCTCTATCTCTATAACTTTACCAACCTGCCAGTCATCCTTAGCACTACACTGAAGAATATTCTTAAAGAAATACATTTACCAAGAGATACTGTTTTACAGATTTTCTGTTGGAAAGAGACCACTGGAGAGTATCCCTCTACTATGGCAAACTTCACACCAACCTTAGGGCCACTTTTATGCAATATAAGCAGTATGAAACAGCCTGCCAGTAACCATCAGTACTAAGTGAAGAACATTTCTTGAATTGGGGAGCGGTTGTGGAACTTGAAAGTTTTTTCTCTGCCTATATAGGCTGCACAGAGTAGAGGGGAAAAAAAAAGTGCTTGCTATAAGCCTTAGTAACTGGGAGATCATTTAGTACAGTGACCTAGTTAAGGCAGAATAGTCACTGTTTGTAAGGTTGTAGATTGTTTCACCAACCAAAGCATGCAAAAAATATCAATCCTTAGTCCTGTCCTTCTCCCTGACTTATTTGCCAAACAAGTGTAAAAAGGAAAAAGTCACTAGAGGACTTATTGAGCAATAAGTCCTCCAGAAACTTCCTGTGTGTCAACCAACAGCAAACAAAGAGAACATACAATTAATTTAAATCTGGTCTGTGTTTTCTTTTCTTTTATGTCACCAGCTAATGTTTGACTAGCCGGGTCCTTCTAATGCTGCATCAATGTCAAAGTCCTGTTCTGTCATTCTGTTCTTTCCTAGAGACCCACAGGCCATGGACCTTCCAGGCAACCTTAATCAAAAAGTGGAAGAGAGAAATCCAGCATTTTAGCATGTTCATCCATCTCAAGCAACAAATGATGAGGAATCACGAATCTAGTAACTGCCTTTTTATAAGCTGGCAGACTGCATTTCTAAAGGAAAATATGAAACCAGCCCTGGTAACAATGGATGCCTCACTAACAGTCTGAATTTTACTTTTTAAGTGGAATAAACACTGGAGGAAAATATTCATATCTCTAAGTTGTAGCATGCATGAATGTAGAGAATTCAGCCTATGTATACTTAAGTTTCCTTAAAAAGTAACATGCAATTTCCTCACAATGAAAGAGATTTGCGTAAGCCACTGACCAAAAGCAGTTTGCTGTTTTCAGGCTTTTCACTTTGGGGAATAGACATTTTAAGAAAAACTGGTCAATCAGATTTAGCAGCTTTTCAGCTATGTTCCTTCCTTACCTCTTCAGTGGTTACAGGTCACCTGCTACCATGGCAATGCAAAAAAAAAAAAAAAAAAAAAAGAAAGAGAGAGAGAGAGAAAACCAAAGAATACTTTCAGCCTATTTCACCTGATGCTGAGGGAAGACGTCATCAGAAGATTTCTCTATCATCCCTCTATATCATTATTAGAATCATTATGACAATAATAAATAACAATATGCTAGTAACAGAGGAAAACATGGACTAGACTTGCATATTGACACTGCTGGGTAGCTTAAGGGAACACTACAATAACTGGGTTAGACCTAGAATAAGCAATGTAGTTTCAGCATCAAGGACTGCCCGCATTTTGAAGGGGTCTCCAAGGGTACAGTTATCCTGTGTAATCTATCAGTCAAGCCTCAATTCTTTGACTAAGATATCACTAGCCAAGCACTTACCTGGGTCGGCACTTCACCTAGAGCATCATCAATCTAGATTTTGGTGATGAAGGTTATCTGGGCAAATCACGGTGGACAAAATAATCTTAATTTCTGTTAATCTTCACAATTCATAAATCAAGATAATTACTTCTTGAAAATGAACAAAAAAGTAACCAAAAAATCTGAGAATGCATCTCCTGAATGTGTCTTACATACCAAGTCATTTGTTTTTTTGCTATCTCTTATCTTCAGCAAAAGATAAGGACATCAATTAGGGCAAAGCTGTTATGTACAGCAAGAACTACAGAGACCTAAAAGAGAAGCAAGGAGGCAAAATATTCTCCTTTACTTCCTATAATAATAGTGGAGAGTTTGGCCCTGTATTTCAGAAATGCTTCATTTGACAGTTTCTGTGGAGCTAATTTCCTCTTTTTAATAGAGACCCTGGCAATACTGCTGGAGTGGGAAGCAAAATAAGACAAAACTGGAAACAAACAAACAAACAATCAAAAACAAATCAAATAGTAGATTTTTATGGAGAGGACTTCACTGTCCGTGATATTTACAAGTAAAGTGAACCATGTCAAGAAGAATCCTGGACCAGAGGTGGGGAAACTGTGCAGAGTCCCTCTGTGCATATTCATCTAAATTGTGTGATGGTATTATGGAATTCTTGAAATATTAAGAATTAGGAAAAGGCTCCAGTCCAGATAGTGATCTGTTCATTCTGACTACTACTACTACTCATTCAATTAAAATGTATATTATAAATCAAATTAAAAGGCTGTTCTTTTAAAAGATTTTTCTCAAATCAATAAGAAATGCAGAGTTTCAGCTACATCTAGTGGGCAAACTCGAAGTACTGCAGCTTTTCTGCAGCCATATGTATATGTTTTTGTCCATCATGTTAAATTACTCCAGCTCTGTTTCAACATTTAAATTGCAATGCAACACCTCCAAGTACATTTCATAATTTTAAAAGATTCTTAACAAAATCCATGTGACTATCTGTGCACTATTTTCTTTAATGTTTTATGTTTATGTTCTTTAATGTTTTTTTAAAGGACAGAAGGCCTCTTAAAAGGCCAAAACATAGGGAAAAAAAAAAAAGGCATGCGATGTGCTCTGCTGGGTTGGAGCACCTCACTTTTCTATAGTGGGTCTGTATGTGCAGGTGAGGGGGCGGGGAAAGATGCCCATTGGAGGCTACTCTTGTCCATACAGGGCAAAGTTGCACTCAAGGTGACAGATGAGCCGTTGCATCCTACATCCTCCCCTGCAATGCTGTAACACGACTGCCACTGGCCACCACGCAGGCCGACCACACATCCCAAAGGCACGCACGCTAGCATCTCAAAACACTTGAAATGACTTATCCTCACCCCGACGCAAGTGAGGAGAGAACATGTGAGGCCTGTGAGGCTTCTCGGCCACTGAAAAAAAAGAATCTTGCCAGATGAAGCAGAAATAGGGAGTTAAAGGGGACTTTAGAAAGAGAGAAGGTCATTTTTGTAAAGACTGAACAAAGGTTTCAAGTCCATGTTTTGGGTAAACCAGCATTTAGCACGGTGACTGACTGAGAATGGGAATGTTCCCTGGTCAGCCTGTGGGAGCAAGGACGTTGGTCTCCCATCTGTGCCCCAGAGCAGAGCCGAGAGGACACCTGATCGCAGGCTTCATCTGAGCTCTTCAGCAGCAGTTTTGTCCTGAACTTCAAACAGAGAAAATTCAGCTCTGTGTTGTAAATAATAGTTTATGAAGCTTAATGTGTCATATTATTTTGAATTCTGCATTTTTCCAGCCTACAACATTATGACTGTTCAGAAACTAGAAGCAAAATCAAAAAGTAGTCCCCCTAATTCCACAAGAGGCCACTTGCTTGCATTTTGTCTGCCTATAGGTCTGCCTATTTTTCACTCCTACTCGCCCTGTGACAATCGCAAGTATTTTTTTTCTGCAAATCTGCCTGGCATCAGATATGCTTCATATCCATCTCCATACCTGTGTCCATACCTTGCCTTTTGTCTCAGCAGATCACATGCTCAGCAGATCAGCGTGCCTACAAGCAGCCCTGCATCCTGCCTATAAGTAATACCAACTATTTAACTTCTCTATCACAGCAGCTGTGCTCAGAGGCTTCATTAAATTTTCTATCTTTGGCAAATTCCAGGAATCCATTCCTGCCTTCCAGTATATACTTTAAACTTTGTACAGGGTTGAGGGAGGACACAGAACTGTACAAGCATTGTAGACAGAGATAATACCAGTTATTAGACCAGCTAATATAGTTGGAAAAAAAACCAGACTTTTAGCATCAGGCCATTAAACACTTATCTGGATAAACAGAGAAATCTTAGGTTTTCTGTGTTACTGCTGTTTGAATAGCATCAGATAAAACTTTTTATAGACTTCCATAAAAGTCACACTCTCCTGTGCAATGCTCTAATATTAGCTAAGTGGGCTACAATATAAATTTCATAGTGAAATTTTGGGGCTCTTTATCGAAACTGCATGTAAGTTGGTGCACCATCAGGATCTTATTGTGGCAAGTATCTATTAAATATTTAGATTCTGATTTGAAAGAAATGCTATGTACTCAGACTCCTAACTTGAACCACAGTTTTAGGATCTCGACAATTCTGAAAGCTACTTTTATTTTACTTTATTAGTGATAAATTAGGGACTATATTGCTAAATGAATGCCCAAAGAGTCAGAATTAACAAAAGGTCCTGATGAAAGGAAAAGGTGAGAAAAATGATTAGAATTTTATGGAGAGTGATTTTCTAAAAAGCCTCTTGCTTATTTTTAATACGGTAAATATTTGACTTTTTAAATCTCTTTTAGGCTTGTGATCAAATTGTCCATCTTCAATTTTTTAAGGGAGGAAGGGCACAGCAGATGGACTGGGCCTGAAATACCTGACCCATCTCTACTAAAAACCTGATGTTGCACATGTCTTTCTAAGATGAAGCACAGAGAATAACAGAGACCATACAGAGTCTCATCTGTTCAGTCATTTGATGTATTTTGCTATTGTTACAGCTACTGGGACTTGTTTTTATCTTGTCTGTGAGCACAATAATGGCACCATATTGAAATGTGTAAATACATTTTCAGGAATTATGTAAAACACCTCCTCTGTCCTGACAAAATGATGCACTTGGAATACATGAACCCTGGAGAAAATGCTATTGCCTTGGCTTCCAAATCCTTTGATTCCTAATCTTAGTGCTTGCAGAGGGAGAGTTATCTGACAAATATATCTGCCTGAATATTTAAATAAACAGTTTGTCTTGTCATTTGAACAACTCCTGTCAATGTTACTTAGTCCTTGCTCATGCATCTATCCCTATGAGTGATGATACAGAAACAGATGAGGTTAAGGTCGGTGTGTTAGCCCAGATCCACTCTTGCCTTACTCCTGCCTGTGGTGGTCCCGCAGTGAATATATTGGAGGAAATGAAGGCTTCAAAGGGGACAGTGTAAGGTCATGGACAAGAACTGTTTTTTTAAGATCATTTCCCTCCCCTCCATACCCCCCATTTTTGCAGAGGTTTCTAATATAAAGCGGTATCAGTCCTTTAGGTACCAGCTCACCCGTTAACTGCCTCTGAGCAATACAGCCAGGAGAAGGCAGAGGCCGCAGGCCGGCACCAGTGGGATGGCCCCTGCAGTGAGACGCTGCCACAGCAGCTAAACATGCCTTGAAGAAAGTATTATGTACCATGATGCGACTCCACATACATATGTCATACCTCGCCCTCGGCCAAACACCAGTGATGCACGGGGCTTCAGCATGCAACATCCCTAACAGATCTGGTCTGTGGAAAACACCGCCTGGGGGGGAAGAAAATAATAATAATAAAAAGGCACCCTTGCCAATCCAGATGTTGGAATTTTCCAATCCCCCCAGGAGGACAAGATAAACTGGGCATAATCCCAGTTCATGTAACACTTATTTTCAGTAAGAGCGGGGCCC
>NW_010586454.1:34816-101250 GCF_000705375.1 Tinamus guttatus | reverse complement strand
GCCGGTGCTGCCCCCCGCCCCTGTCCTCGCGTGGGCTTCTCGCGCGGGCCCCCACCGGGGACTGGCCCCTGTCCTGGCGGCGGGATCCGAGATCCGCCTTTTTCCACAGACAGAGATGCCACCGCTGCCCCGCATGCAGGAGGGCAAGGAGAAGGGGGCACGGCATAATCCCCACCCCCCATCCCTTCCTGGGTTTGCCCCCCAATTTACAAAGTGGGCAAAGTGAGTCCTGAGCAGGTCGCTTTGGTGGGTTTTATTCATATTATTATGATGTTTCTTCTTGGAAGGGCAAAGGAAAAAAAAAAGCAGAATGTGGGGACGTGCTTTGTGAGCACCCTGCTCCAGGCTGGCACGTCCCCTATCACCTATTTGTTGCAGGCAGTACCAGGCCTTGCAGGGCAGCAGCGGCGACTTGCCTTGTGTGGCCCCAGCAGGGACAAGAGCGCACGAAATCCCCTGAGATCGGCGCTCCCGTGCCTGCAAAACACCTCCTGCTCCAAACCCGCCAGCTCCTCTGCGAAGGGCGGCTGTGCAGAGGCAGCCCACGTGTGCAGAGGGGGAAGGGGAGACCAGCTGCAGGGAAGACCTGGATGGTGCCCTGTTTTCTGAGGTGTCTTCATCCACCTGCCATCCTCTCTGCACCCGAAATGGGGCTACTTGAGTGTGGAGGGGGGTGACTCCAGTCAGGCCGCCCGCCGGGAGCCCAAGATATTTGGGTGCCTCTTCTGAGCTTGCAGCAGCCACTTTGCAAGCTGAGCTGGAGTTTTTGCTCCTCCGCAAGCTGTCCAAGGACACAAGGGCACAGCAGGAGCACCAGGTTTTGGGAGGACACGCAGACAAGGCAAACAGGCCATCAGAAGCAGGGTTGTCCATGTGGCTGTCCTCTTTGGCCCCCTGTGGATGGGCCAGGCCCTTACCTGGCCGCAGCGAACTGCAAGGGTGAAGCCGAAAGGAGAGTTAACTCCACCAGGAAGGGGAGCTCTGCCTGTCTCCTGCCTGGCTTCCCATGAGGCTGGGCTGGGTAGCCAGGTGCTGCAAGGTGTGGCAGAGGGTAATTCCCTGTGTGCCTGCTGCAATCCGACCACAGCTTTGTGGGCAGGCAGCAGAGGGTGGGAACATATAAGGCACCAGAAAAATGTACTGCAGAAAGCTCAGCTTTGCAGAGCAGCAAGGATGGAATTGGAGCGCTGGGAGAACAGGAAGACTCGTGAGTGTTAGTGTTACCTTGCAGAAGTGACCTCCTCCTGCAGCAAGGTTTCATGCAGGAACTGCTTAGGTCGTGTTTTGTGAGGCCATGTCCTCTAACGCCCATGAGTAGGTGCACTTCTGCAAGGTGCTGTTGAAGCAGGGCCTTGTCTGGCCAGTGATGGTGAGAAAAACATGACTTTTCTGAAGATTTTTCTTCTGGTGGTTGTGTAGGTTTCATAAAGTAAAACAGTGAATAATAAGAAGGTCCTCTTCCATGTGGCAATTACTCAGCTGTGTATCATGACAAGTGGCTTGTTTAATGTCACATATGCATGGTGAGACTGGTATGCCTTTTGCTCTCCGTTGCCTTAAGTCTGAGCACCTTTCTAAAGCCAACCATACATCATGTCACAGTACTGCAAATGCCCATTCCTGTTTTCAATTTTCAGGTGCTGGAAGCTGGTACCACATCTTGAAGTGAGTTACGAAGAGTTGACATGAGACTGCCAAAAGAAACAGTAGACCTGTTGCAACCTCCATGACACACTCATATGAAACGTATCTTCAGGTATTTATAGTCCATCTGCAAAAAAAAAAGCAGGATGGATCTTTCTTCATCAGGGCTTGTGCTGCGCTGTGATCCAGATAAAGTTCAACAGGGTGGTGTGAGATGAGCCAAGTTTTGTATTGTTAGATGGTTTATAGCCGCAGCATTCTACAGCAAAATGGGAATACAATCAGCTGGTTGCTTTCCAGGAAATGGCTTGAAGACCGATGACAAGCAGCAAAGGGAAGGCAGGGCAAAGCATGAATCCATCACTGTAGAGCTACTAGGAAGCTCTGAATCTCATCTTTTTGCCACTCCTAACATGAACCACAGTTATTTAAAGCAGTCTTTTCAATGGTATTCTTCAAAGACTTCTACTAACCTGAATTGGTTCTTCAGTCAAATAGTAAGAAAGTGGGGCACTGCATATCAGGAGAACACAGGAGATGGCCAGGGGAGGGGATGAAAGGGGAGGCGTTCACTGAGTCACTCCTCAGTGAAGAATCTGAATATCATTGAAAGCAGAATGCGACTGCTGTGCCCATCTAGGAAGAATCGCCGAGAAATATCAAACACAACAATGGGAAAGAAGGAAAAAGATGGATCCTCAGCTGGGTGCTAACATTTTCAATTGGAAGGTCATGCAGGAATTAAGCCTGGAGGCTGCCCTGCTTGTTCCTTTCTGACTGGAACATCTGCAGTATGTGGCAGAACAGAAAGGAAAATCAGAAGGAGAATCCAAGATGGTGTTTTTCCAGGTATTTGATGGCAATGTTAATGCCTGCAGTTCTAGGGATGCATCACAGGAACTGGATATACAAGACAATGAATTTCAGGAGGACTTGGGTCACTAAGTCCTGTTTTTGCAACTCAGAAAATATAATCTATAATTCTCTGTGACTTGTTTCTCCCATGTCACCGTGGAAGTGAGTTTCTTTGTGTTCCCTTCCACTTTAACACAAAGCTAATCAAGATAACCCAGTTCAGGACATCTGTTAGGGTTGCTTGATGGGAAATTTTATATCAGGATGATATCCTGGAAGAGATGGCCTTTCTTGAGAAGCTTATTCAGAGCACATGCCATGATTTTCTGGCTACTCTTGCTTTTGACCCACTCACAGCTTCCTTCAATCTGACCCGTCCCGAGACATCTGGCATTTGGCCGAGAAGAGGGAACAGTGGTACAGGAGGTACCAGCAGGATGGCTGGGCAGCTGCTGCTGGTTTTATTTTCTGCCTCTAAGAGAAAAAAAAAAAAAAAAAAACAACACAATGAACCTTACAGGTGTGTTCCAGGTGGATAGAAATCCATCTACACTCTAATTCTCTAATTCCAAGGCATGTTCCCTACTCTGGAACCCTTTGTTAGAGAAACTGTTTGTTTGTTTGTTTGGTGTGTGGGATGGAAATGTAGTTTTTTTTGGACTAGGAAGGTGTTCCATTTTTGGTATGCTTTCCTGAGAGACTTGTTATTCCTACCTGGTTTGGTGGGGAAAAGTGTGCAGTGGGCACAAGGTTAGCTATGAACCTAGGCCTGAGATCCTCAGGGTATCTAAATGGGTGAAAATGACCGTGTTTGTTCAATCAAAATCAAGACTACAGAGGCGGAAGAGAGAGTTTTACTTCAAGTTGATTCATTTTGTTGAGTGCTTGTTTGTTGAGTTTGTTGAGTACACCAGCTTCCTAAAATTGTCACAGCTCCCTTCACCTGGTTCCAGACACCACCCAGGTCTTCCCCAGAGCTTACGTGTCCTCTTATTTCAGGGATCTTCTCTATGTGGGAAAGCTACTGTTCAGTGAGATAAAGTAGCTTGACACATAATTACTCAGCCCTGGTGTGGAAGAGATGACCCAAGAGGGATTTTTTTTTTTTTCAGTAGTGGCATACGTTAGAAGGAATTAACAGATAAATGTCCAAGCGAAAGAAAAATTGCGCTGTGTTTCTTACAGTTGGTCAGTGTGGGAGAGTAGGGGGAATTTAGAGACTGAGCATGCACTGTCTCTACTAGTCAGCCCAGGACTCATTTTTTTCTTTGCTGGGTTTAACAAGGGTAATTGTTGTCTCTGCTGATTAGAAGTGATGGTTACTCTGCTGAGAACGGTGGTTACCAGTGCATTTATTAGCAACAAATCTTTATAAAGAGTGAAGAGAGTTACTGAAAGCAATGAACTTCCTGAACCACTTGGGCGTAAGTTACAGGGTGTCATGAACTTACAGCCCTTGTTTGTGTGCCAGGGGCCAAAGATATACACATCAAAGTGATTTTCTAAACTAAATTAAGAAACATAGGCTATGCAAATTGTCTCTCCCCACCCACCTTTTCCTGTTTGTTTAGATGGCTCAAGATAGTAATACATTTATATTGGTAATAATGTTGCTTCACGTTTTTTGTTTGTATTGTCTTTTTCCTGTGAGAAAGTCTTGGGAAAGGTGACAAGCTACATCTTTTTACTTTTATGCCCTGTCAATGCAAAAGTGCTTCAAGATGGTATACACAACTGTCAGGCACTTCTGTAAGTGCAAGGTATTTTCTTTGAAAAAAAAGTCGTTCTGTAAAAATGAAAATACTTACTACAAACATTATTTTGTGAGCAGTTTCAAAAGGATTTAACATATAAGTAAATCACTAATCAAGTATCTGTCTATTTCTATTCTGTCATACAGAAGCCCAGTGTGGACGTTTTTGCTGCTCTTTACTTTTGGGTGTTAGTGGGAACTGAAGATAACAAAAGGCAAATGTTCACAGGCCTTTAGAAAAATGGTAGTAACTTCTGTAGTAAACCAGGTAACGCCAGGTTCATACTCAGTACAAAGACGAAAAGCAGTCAAGTCAAAAATAGTTTTGTTCAGTTTGATAACCAAGCCAAGTAAGAATAATACTGTTTTGGGTCAACAAAGACTTTTTTTTTCCTTTTAATTTCAGGTAGAATTAAATGTTTTATTTAATTAAAAATTATTAGAAAGTGGAGTACATACTTCTAAGTATGTATTAGACCTGGATGATTACCCCCAAAGTGTTCATTGCCTACCTTCTTTAATTAATTAAACTGGTAGTTGACAAGTAATTTATTTGAAGTCCACCAAATAATTGAAGCTTATTATTAGAATGAATTAGAATGCTCAAAAAAAAAGGTTAAAAAAATGATTATAAATACAGGCCCAAATCCAGGGTAAATTTATGCATATGATTAACGGTCACATTTTTTAGGCAGATCATACCACATAGTCCCCTGCATCTCATATCTGCGCATGAATATGCTAATTAAAATCAGTGAGGCTATGCAGGAAATGAGATACTTCTTAGTAGGAGTAGGGATAACAACTTTTTGTACTACAATTTGACCAAATTGGCACAACTTAAACCCAGCAATGCTCTATACTTGAGACTGAATTTCCAAATGATTGGCTCTTTAAGGTATGATAATCCACCTGTGACACTGATCTGGGGCCACTGAGTGTCTGGCCTGGATTTTTAATATTCAATCGAAAATGTATATATATTATTCTGCTGGCTAAGTCAGATTTTTCCCTTTGCAGTTTTAATATTTCTGTTAGAAAAAAAAATAAAATTAACAATGATTATATTAAAGTTCTGATACTTAACTGAACTTCTATTTCAATTTGCCTAAACACATACTTGAACATGCTTATTGGACCTAATGACATCATATGCAGCAGATTTTTTTGGAATCATGTTCAAAATACTGCCTTCCATGGGACTTTGCATGGATGTAGTGTTCAGCAAAACAAATATGTGCATAATTGTACATAAAATCAGCATGGTACATAAAAAAGTAGTATTTTAATAGAATCATGGTAGTCATTAATGCTTCTCCAGCGTCCTCACCAGTTTAAATTTTATTTAAATAAATAGCTAAGTAGTTTAATTTTCCCCATGGTGATAAAGGGTTACAAGCAGCTGTGGTGTTGGTCAGGTGTCACACATTGTCAGCAGCTAGTTGCAGTTTTAGTTACATTTTCTCTTTAATATGATTGTCTTTTTCTCCTAAATTAAATAATTATAATGTGTATACTGTGTGGAAACGGCAGCAGCATTCATTCCAGGCCTATAAGCCTATGCTGTGGTTCAGGGGAATTTATAAGCAATAAACCCTCTCATCTTGTTTGGCCTTTCAGGCAACATCTTCCACATATACCTTCTCCAGCGTGCTTTCATTTTACAAGTAAGAAGGATTTGGAAATCACTCCAGTATGACCCATCTCTTCAGTAGATTTTCACTGTGTGTCTTTAGGTAAGAACCTGCAGCCCTTTTGATTTCAAACCTCTGTTTTGAGGCTTTATATTTCCGGTTGGGTCTCACCTCAACTCACTACTCTGCATCATCTTCCTCTGGACACCTGATATATTCTCTTTGCCCTGCGTGGTAAGGGTTAACCTCTAGCAGACAGGCCATTCTCAGCGAGGAGATCCCTATCTCTGCTTCTCCCTTCCTGAGTGCTTGCTGCCCGCCAGGCTTGCTGCAGTTTCTCTGCAGCTCAGCTCTACACTTTCTATGTGGAATTACTTCCTGTTTTTCCCTCATTCTTTCATTTTGGTTGGCACCAGCAAGTGTTGTTTCCATTTGTGTAAGTGGCTCTTCTGTGCGCCATTGGATGCAGAAGCAGCAGATTTGATTTCAGTATGTTCTGAAATTTTCTTTGAAATGTATACAGTAAGTCAGATGGACCCCTAGAAAATAACAAAATGCAAACAAAATAAATAGTTGAAAATAGTTTGCATTTCCTAAAATTAGTTAAAACTCAAGTGCTGAAGCTGGAAACATGGACTGTCTTCTTAGCAGACATATCTCAGTGAGTTCTGCAAAATTCTAAGTTAATCAATTTATTTTTAAATTCTTTTTTTGGAAGGCACAGCAGAATGTACGTTATTTTTTACACTTTGTTCTTTTGCATCAGCCTGATGATATCATACTTGAGCACTAATAATACTGCTACTTACCATTAACATAAATTAGCACTTTACAGCTTCAGAGCACAATACCAACATTACCTAATTATTCTAGTATTGAGCGTGCAGTCTTTTCCTTTTAAAGGAGAAGCTGAAGGATTTAAATGGTGATATCTAATCAGAAAGGAAAACATGTCCCTTAACAGTGGTTTCATCAACAAAAAAGAATCCAGGATGTTTGTTCTCCTCCCCTATGTATTTCCCTGCTCTCCCAGTTGTACCACTGAAATGCAGGAGGACTTGGGCATCCAAATTCCTTTCTCCTTTGTTTCAGACAGATCTCAACTTCTCTCAAATGGAATAACTGATATTTATTTTTAGGAAATGCCTAGGAAAAAACACTTGGGGTGAATGCATTGCATCTGAGTATCATTACTGTGGCCACAGATATTTGATGTGAAACAAACTCTAAAACT
Organism: Tinamus guttatus; assembly: GCF_000705375.1. Next base: position 94,130 of record NW_010586454.1, on the reverse strand, counting down.
AAGTAGGTTTTTTGTTTGTTTATTTTTGTTCTTTTTGGACTTTATTTCAGATCATGAGGGTGATCCTGGTCACCTCAATGTCAGTAGAAAGTGACATTATCAACATTGCTTTGGTGGCATTCCTTCTCAGTAACCTCTTGACAACAGTTGCGTGCAGGCCTTCCTCCCTCCCAAGCAATAGGACAAAATATTCTTCCCTCTCTTCTCTGATTTCTGTACATCCTAAATACTCCATTCCCAGTGTCTCTTACTAATTAGAACTTCAGTGACTCTTTAGAGGCTCTTGCTTCCTTTTTTGCCCCAGGATGAATTATCTCTGTAAACTATCATTCCTCTCAATCCTCACAGCTCTTGCCCAGTAAGATGACTGCAATTTTCCTTCTGAATAGCCCATTTCCTGCAGCTACGTGCACACTACCACCACCAAGGAAAAAAAAAAAAAACCCTCTCATCCAGGAGACGGTATCAGTCCCACAACATATTACCCATCACAGTAAATTATGTTCTTCAATAGCAGCTTCCCCACACAATCCTGTCCACGCTCTTGCTTCTCTCCAGTTTCTCTCTAACACCCCAATAGCCAACCGTCATTCATGCACTAAATGTTAAATCCAAAAAGCTCTCTCACTAAATAACCTACAGCTTGCTCAGCTATGCAGCAATAGCAAGAATGGGTATTAGTGATCTTGCCTCCATCTGAAGTTGTCTGAAGAACTTTAGTGAAATATTTTCTCAAAGTGTGAGGCTGGCCTACCCCTCCTCCTCCCAGGACTTCTCTTCGCCACCATGCCCCCAGTCCCCTGCCGGGGTAAGAGAAGAGCTATTACTACTAATCAACATTTATATATAGTTTATATATAATTTATATATAGTAATCCTCTGAGAGTGGATATTGAAAAATATTTTCAGTATTTGCATTTACAGATATTCTAAAAGTCTTCATATTTGAGGATAATACTCATATTTGAGGACAATACTGTTCAGCTTATAATGTTTTATTACCATTTCATTCATTATCTTAACTGTATAAATTCTCAAGGCTAGTTGATTCCTCAAGAATATTTATGTTGCTTGTGGCATAAAACAAACAGCTCTGTGACTGTTACTGGCTTAAATTCAGTGTATAGCTCTGATTAATGCTATTTTTAAACATAATATTAGGTTAATTGCCACTTATTTATCATGGCTAGCTGTCCCTGGTTCAATTTTTATTAGCACAGCACAAGGGAACTTGATTTTTGGAAGAACAAATAGCTAAAAAGATATCTGAAATTCAGCCACACATACTTTGCCTGAAGACAAGTATTCATAGCACAGAAAAAGCTGCTGGTACAGTAAGTTTAGTATCTGCCTACCAGCACTGCCAACACTGACGTCTTTTAAAGAACTCATAATGCATCAGATGTTGAACAATACTTTACTTTGGGAAGATTCCCTCGTGGCCATACAACTGAGAAGACAAACCTCTAATATAAAGCAACTAGCCAGTTATACCATCACTGGTGGAGATATCAGTTTGAAGGATTGCTATCTTAATCCTGCTGAGCCTTGAACACTGGAAGTTGAAGGCTCTTGTCATTTTTATCTTTTTGTACAACAACAGATGAAATGATACCTCCCTGGCTTGTATAATCAGTTATACTGATTACAGCAGTTAATGGACTGACTCAATTTACATCAGATGAAAGACTGAGTTTCCTGCTTTGTTTTTTACATATGTCCAATTCTCCTTCTGTTTTGAAGCTATCTGGCTTCATAACAGTTTATGAGAAGTTATCTATAAAATAGCCAAACATTGCAGAGTTAAACACTCGTGAAATCTTTTCCCTTACTCTTCCCTTACTGTTAATAAAGAAGATAAGTAAGGATGTCATATGGCCTTCTCTGTTCTATCCTCTGCTGTATAAACTTTCTCATACTCTTCCTTTGCAAATGATGACTCTGCTCCTTTAAGGTGCTGAGAGGCGAAGATGCAGTATAGTTGGTAACAGGGGAGATAACTTGGCACTTTGCAGGATTGAGCTCTGCAAGGTCATTCAGTGTATTCCCTAAGCAGGTTTTTCTTCTGCATCCCCTTTAAGGCTGGCTAGCTGGAACTTTCTATCAGTGCTTTATATAATCATATTATAATATTTTCTGTCTTCTTCTTCATGTTTTTTAATCACAGCTTTATTAACTGGTTCTGACCACTGTGGCACACCAAGCAGACATCTTCATTAAGCTGTCCGCACTGATGCTTCCGTCATTTTGCTGAAAGGTTACAATTACTCCAGAACCCATCTGTGTATACAAGTATCTTAAATCATGCCTCCCGAGGTGCACTGCTCTGCAATTGCCTGCGCTGCTCTCCATCTGCCACTGCATTACTCAGTTACTTAGTTTTGTCAGGACTGAGGTGCCTCATAGCCCACCAGTCTTGCCTGCCACATGTAGATAGCCAGGAAAGATCACTACTTCATTAGCCAGCCCTTCTAGTAGGCCCTCTCCAACTAGGTTAAACGGTGCTGGCATTTGTATTGATCCACGAAGCACCCCACTACTTTAATTTTGTGAAGGGAACTGAGCAATTATTTCTACTCCACTCCTACATACTCTCCCTTAAGTGGATTTTAATCCACAACTGACAGGATGTTGCCTCTCCTCCTGCTGATATCCAGCTTTTCTTATCAGTCCCTTGTGACAGTCCCTATCCAAACCTTTGGTTTGAATGCATGTTTCCCTGGTTCCCTGTTATCCTGCATTTTGCTGCTACCTCACACCTTTGCTTAAAATGCAGAGATGTAACACCGAAGGCTTTGTTTCATTTTTCCATACTGTTTGTTGACCCAAAAGCTTTTATTGCTAAGAAAGTTGTTATTTCAGTGTCCCATAAAATCAGGTGAGCTACAGGCCCCTTTTTACATTGGCCCTGCTGCAGAGGGGAGATATTATATAAGCTAAATACATTCAAAAGGCTATCACTTTTGTGCAAGTAACAATCTCTTTAGCAGCAGTTCCCTCAGCCAATAGAAAGCATTAAAAAAAAAAAAGACTTTCTCAGCAAGCATGCATTCCCCCACTCCAATTTGGGATTATCTGAAAGTTCACTTTTAACCCTTGTGTCCGGGGTTATAGTGCTGATTTTGGTGTGTGTTTGTCAGCAGCTATTACTTCCAGGTCAGGGCAGAATGCTGTCTTTTTTTGTGTGTTTTTTTTTTTGTGTTGGCCTTAGGAGAGGCTTCCTGCAGACTGAACCTTCAGGACTAAGCCTGCCATCCGCATGGGTCACTTTTCTTCCATCCATGAAGACAACACCACAGCACCCCTGCGGGCATTTATTTATTTATCTTTTTATTTATTTTTCTATTTATTTATTTATTATTTATTTACAACAGTGCTATGCAAAATGGATGATAATGAGGAGGAGAATACTGCTGCCTATTGTCAGGCTGGGGACATCTGACTCCTTTGCTTTCAACCCTCAGGAGCTCAGGAGCGCTAAATTGATTGCCTTGGCTAAGGGAAATGGTGAGATTTGTACAGGTATTTTAAGATTTTTGCTGGTGCTTTTCCTGGGAGACCAGGGGTCATTTTTTTTTTTTCAAACTCTTCTTTGTAGGTATAAGGAATAAAAAATGTTTTAGAAAAAAGAAATGGAAGAACGAGTTCCAGTGATCATCTGATACTACAATAATATCACAGGGTATATTACAGACTTGTGACAATGAGAAGGAAATAGCACAGTAACTGGAGAGGAAAGCTGCTACAAAATGAATCTCTTTTACTCTGGTGGTCAGACTCTCTTTTGTAAAGGGATTTTGAAGTTTTGACGCCATTTTATTTATTTTATTTTATTTTATTTTAGTTTATTTATTTCATTTCATTTCATTTTATTTTATTCTGTGCTTTTAAGCACTGGTAGTGAGTGGGGGCTCAGCTCATGTTAGAAACTTTGGGAGTGCTAATGGAGATAAAGCAGTCTGTAGCAAATTTAGCACTGCAGTGTCAAGCTATGAAGTCTCAATGGCAGCATTTAAAATACGTGCTGCCAGGGAGCTTCATCTAAAGCTGTACTTCACGCTTTGCTGATATTGATGGGGTTAGACTGGCCTTGTCAGTCCTGGGAGACTTCAGAAGAAAACACTTTCCCAGACAAGGCCATTGTGCCTCCAACGGCAGGCATTGCAGTTTTTGAAGGCTATTTTGCTTACCGCTTCTTGGCTTCTGATAGCAAAAAGTAACAGGCTTAAATATCCCAGACCAGCTACGATTCATTCTGGTGAGGATCTGACCATTCTGCCAGTACAGGGCAGGAAAGGGAGATAGGAGATGGTGCCTGGGGCTGTTGCGGGGGGAAGGTTGCACCACCTATTTTTGATAGGTTTAAACAGTGTGGAGTGACTGCACCGCAGAGCTACATTTTTCCCTCAGGTGACGCATATCCTTATTCTCCTGAAGTAGCAGAAGGAGGAGAAGAAACTCATATAAGGTTTCCTTGATAGCATATACCTTGGGACATTACACGTATTCTGTGACTGGTACTGTTGATATCACCTTGCTTTTCCAAAGCTTTCAGTGGATTTCCAATGCAGCAAATAAAGAGCTTTAATAATTTTTACATTCAGGTTCACATTAACCTTAGACTAGACCTACCAAATCTGACTTATGAAGAATAAGTGATGCTCTTTTTAGATTAATTTTAAGGTACTCTTATAAAGCATTGCCCCCTTCCCCTGTGATAAACAAATTTTGTTGTTGGTTTAAATGATCCATTTAAAATCTCACTTCTTCTGAGGTTCTGTTTGTAATCTATTTTAAATTTCTGCTGCTTGGAAGGCCTGCTAAGAATTCTTAATTGATATATGAAACAGTAAATATAAAAAAAATAGCAAAGAATGGTGGAACAGAACAAAACACTAATACATATATATATATATATATTTAAAAAGACTTTGTTGCCACACTCTTGCCACTCCTCCAGCAGTACAAACCCTTTCCTTTGGTAGAATGCTGTACTGCAGTTCTCTTCCATAATGTCTTGCCCTCTTCTTACACATATAGGATTTTTCTTTTCTCACTTATTTTTGGAGTCATAGTTCTGCATAGTTTGGTTTCTTCTTTTCACCACTTTATTCCTTTCTCAGCTTCCTTGTAACCAAGAAAATCATTTATTTTTCTAATAATTGCTCTGTGGAATGGAGATTATATCATAGGAATTAGAGATGAAAATGGCAAGTTAGGTCATTTAGTAGTGCATCTCCACTGCTTATACATGATGATTCCTCACACTGTGACATGTTCTCTAGTGTTTTGTCCAATCCCATTTCATAAATTGAGTTGACTTCTATTTAAAATGGGAGGCTGTTCCAGGAGAGGTCACCAAGAGGAATCTACTACATACTGGGAAGCTGGTAAATGAAAACATAAAAAAAATCAAGCTTTTGATATATGTATATATATACATGTAAGCATATAAGTATATGTAATACACACACCCCATTTAAGAACACTGGAACACTGATGCAATTTGTAATGACTTCAAAGGATCCGAGGATTAATCATGTCAATAAACGCAATATAGAGACTGCTTCTGCAGCAGTTCTTCCCATAAGGGTGCCCATGGCCCCAGAAGGAATTGCGCAAGTGAAATAGTAGCAGAATCAATCTCAGTGTATGTAATCTCATTGAAAATCAAACTAAACATGCAGGATATTAATTAATCTACTTCTGGCCCAGTTTATGATTTCGAATTGATGAAATTCCAAATTACTGTATAACTGGCTAAGCAAAGACCCATTAATCTAACTCCAGAAAATTTTAAGTCATTATCCCTAGTTTTTGGTGGAAAAAGAGACAAGGAGTCAAAAAGTAATTGAGGCATCTGATTTGGATTGAGTCATTTCAGTGGGCACTGGCTGTCTGTGTAGCTGCTGAATATCTTATACCTGTGTGGCTTTTGGCTTATACAGCTGGCCTCCAGTCCCCTCTTCTAAACACTGCTTGGAACTTCTAATTCAGTAATTTGTCATATGAGGCATTAGAATGGATGAAACTCTAGTAGTCCTTTTTTTTTTTTAATTAATTGGCCATTGTTATATATCTTAATGTTATGTTTTGTTTCTGAAGATAAACACTCAATGGGTACTGTTAGTACTTGGCTGCTCTTAATTTTTTTCTCTTTTTCTTTCTTTCTTTTTTTTTTATGTGCCTGAGGCTGTGTGTACTGTTCCAGGTTGGAGCAGTAATGCAGTTTTAAAGTTAATTCCCCAATTGTCTCCACTTACCATGCTCTGGTTTAGTTTGCAGTCTGTTTTTGGTATGTGCTAACTACATTTTGCTTCCCTTCAGAGAAACTAAACCAGAAGCTTTGCTCCATTTACACAGCAAAAGCACTTCAACACCTAGTGGTGGTCCAAGTCTAAAACTAGTCCTTTGAATGACTTTGAATCACACGAGGGAGAACACACTCATATTCAGGGGCTCAGACTAACCTTGGTCTGAAAATTCCCGAGGCTGCCTGGATTGCAGGTACAGAAATCTCAGCACCTAGAGCTTTTATCGACTGATCTGCTCCTATTGTATCAAATTACTAGCTAATGACAACTTTAGCCTGAGATTTGAAGAACATAATTTTTGGCACTTGCATCTGGCAATTTGCCCCCTTGTAGGCTTTAGGGACTTACTACATGACTCTTCCAATTCCTCTGGAAGAATCAGTCATATTTCTCTCTGGCTTAATCACTTGGAAACTACATCATCTTGCCTTAAAATTGCTTTTTCCTATTTACAAAACTAGGAATGGTTTCTAAGAGCTATACTCCTCCCACATCTTTTTCTTTGCATCTTTTCCAGCTGGGTCCAGCGTGATTCCAGTGCTCAGATAACAAAGTACCATCCACAGGGGTGAGGTGGGTGGAGGTGCATCGTGAGGATGTAACTGCTTACCACACATTTAGATCTCTTTTTACTGAATCAGGTGAAAAAGATAGTACTTAATGCCTTTAAGAAAGGGCTGCCTGCGTGACAAGTACAAATTATACTTCATGTTCCTGTAATTTGACCGGTCAACACCTGGTCTAAAACAAGTGATATACTGTTAAAAGAGAATTCCAAAGCCACATCTAACACACAGAAGTATCCTTTTCCATGCGAAATAATAAACAAGCAGTTAAACCTCCTCTGCTCCCCAAATGATCTCCAGAAACCACCCCCTGACCAAAAGAAAAAGGTAACCCTCCCCGTCTAAACCCACAGAACTTTGCAAAAGAGTTTTTAAAATATAGAGAAAATGTAGATAACATACTGCACCAGTTTATATTTACACTGATATTTATTATTATTATTATTAATAACTAAATAAATCAATTTTCAGTTTTTGGATCATCATAAAACTAGAAACATTTTAAGATAAAACCTGCAAAATATACATTCGACAGAGAAGGTCTCCATCAAAATAAGTATATTTTATCTTGGCTAGTAAATTTAAGCACTACTTTGGTTTTGTGCATATAAATAAGAAAACTGGAGTGCTCAGATGACATTAGTTTAATAACATCTGCTGAGAATTATTCTTTAGATTCTGTTCACTGATGGAACTGACTGTAGGTGCCCAGCAGACCAAAAAAAAAGACAAAAACAAAACAGTAAATAATTGTTCAAGAAACCACTTTTGAATTGTGGCACTTGGAGTAATAGGAGTTCAGCTCTCTGTAACACAATATATAATTGAACCAGGTTAAAAAAAAAGAAAAAAAAAAAGAGCTTTCTGAGAGGACATCTCTATGCATTAGAAATATGTCAGAAAGAACTCAAAAGAGAATGAGAGATTAAAACCAGGGCAGAAAAGGAAGGAGTCTGCAAGATTCAGTGACTACCAAAGAGGAAATGATTTTGTGCTCTGATAGTGAGGAAAGTCCTGCTTCAGGCAGTCATCTGAGTGAATGTAACCCCTCGTTCTTGATGTCAGAGCAAACTCCATAAAGTTTGTCTGAACTGGCTTGGGACAGGCTCATAAAAGTTGTGCGACAGCAGGCATTTATATCAAAAAAGAGTCATGTCTCTCATACATAAAGAGTCATGTCTCAAACCATCACACATTCCTGTGTTTATCCATAGCCTATGTTAAAGGCAAGAACCATTGGTTTTGTTTTAAGAGAAGTGCCTGGAACTGTGTTTTAAGTAGACATTCAAGTTAAGTGTTAAGTGGACATTCAAAGCATGAAGCATGGCTTGTGACTTGAGCCATGGACCGAGGAATATGTTGTGTTGTGTGACGTAAGAAGAATCTGGCCCCAAAAGGTGCTAGGCATGTGCCATTCTTGCTGGTCTTATAAGGGTTACTAGAGTGAATAAGGACTTGTCTGCACATTAAGCTATTTCTGATTAATGTCACATGTGGACGCTCTGGCCACACATGACATTAATCAAGAACAATTAATCAGGAAAAACTTGATGTGTAGACAAGTCCAAATTCAATGTGAGGGTGGTCACAGAATGGTGCTCTACACAAGAGAGACCTCAAAGCAGATGAGTAATTGCCCGTCGTTTCCTTGTGGATAATAATACCCTTTTGGCAGGGAATGAATAGACATTGGAGAATGACTTCATTTTTCATTGCCAGGTACCTGCACACACCACTATCAACAATATCTATGAACACTGGAGGGTGGATCACTAAAATGGGCATCTCCTGGCTGTTGCTTTCTAGCATGCATTTGTATACGCTATTGCAGACAATGCGTGAAAAAGTGTGCATCTTCCTCTATCTCAGGAAAGAGTAAGCACACATTGTAGCCTGTTTGCTCAGGACAAGCTTGGGTTAAGTTCTCCTGATTAAAAACAAAGTGTTGTTAGTGTAAGGTTTCTGACAAAGGCCTCTTCTATGGGCAGCTTTTAAAAACCAGGTGGTCCAATGTACTACCACTGGATAACCTCTTCCTGTTAGCATGATGGGCATCTCCTGAGCTGGGAGAAGCAAGTTAGAAGGCAAGATTGATGTGGGGATGGGTTGATGTGTCTAGGATGTTGATATTGATAATTATCTGAGCTAGCTCCTTAACTGTCTGTTATTATTAGTTTTTTTCATCAAAACTCTTCTCCTTAACACTTTTCTTTCTGAGAAGTTGACTGTCTGTCTTTAGCTCAGTCTGGGTCTTGCACACCTTTCTCTCTGCTTTCTGGTGCTTGAATCAAAAATTACCAGTCCTGGCTCTGTGCCTTTTCCAGTTTGCAGGACTCTGGTTGTATGAAGCTTTTTTTTTTTTTTTTTTTTCTGCTCGGAATTTTTAGTTGAGTTTACTGTGGTATATTGTTTCTCATGAAGCAATATGAAATCCCATGAAAGCCAGTGTGTGTCATAGGTTAAGACATAGGTTTTTTTTTTTGCTTTGCAAGCAGAAGAATGTGGAATAGCAGACCAGTATTCAGGCTTGATCTGATCTGATTTGATCACCATGTCTGGTGCTATGTCTAATCCATAGCAATGTATGAGCACAGGTTTGCAGTATCCAAGTATTCTATTGCGTATTTTGGGCAAGTATCTCTTATTGAAGCTGTTCCACATCTTTGGGAAAGAGAGCTTGTGAGACTTCAACTGGCTAATTAAAGTGGACCCACATTCAAGTGTTTTGCAATAAATGTATAAAAGTTTGTACATTATAGTGGATCAACTATAATAGACCAGATGATTGAGAGGTTTTTTCAGAACGCCCAGTGACTTTGACATTTGGCCGCTTCCCAGAGAACTGGGAGAATGAAATCACAGTCTTGCAAAGAATGAAGCCAGGGGACTTCAGAACGCATTTCCCATCACATGTACGTTTGCCCGAATCCCAACAAATGCGTGTCCTGACCCCGCTGCACCCTCTTTGTAATGCTAAAGGTGAGAATTCCAGCAGAGCTTAGGCATGACGTAGAGCTGTAAACAGCTTTCCAGTCTGGCCTAGGCCTACCTGTAGATCTGCTCTGCCCTCAAGTCTAAGCAGCAATGGAAAGGGATCTGTGGATTGTGGCAACGCAGAAATGTTAACATGAGATACCTAAAGGTGGAGTTAGGCACCCAAGTGTTTTACAGATTTAGTTCATAAAATCTGAAGTGTGGTATAGCTTGATAATTGGTTTCTATAATAAGTGCTTCATTTTAGCAATAAAAATGTATTTATTTCATGTATGTATAAATTGACATTTTTAATTACCCATTTTTGTAATGCCCTTGTGAGGATATAATTTATACTGTAATGTCATGGCAGTCAAATGCAGCTCAAGGAACAGCATTTTTGGCATGAACAGCTTTTTTGTTACATTTTACTGAGCCTTTTAAAATTATAGTCAGCTGAGGGAGTGTGCACAGCTTTTTTTTATTATAGATCCTTTCTTAAGCTGATTCTAGATGTCCAAAAAGCTGAAAAGTAGTAACTTGGTGTTTGTAACCTTTCCTTTCAGTAGATTTATGCTTTTAAAAACCTCATCATAAGCTCATGGCAAAATGCTCTTCATGGTTGCCAACCTTAGAGCCAGACTAAAGCTCCTGCTGGAACAAAATGTGCATGTTCTCTTGTTTCCTATATGGAATAGTTTTATGCTTTTGTTCTGTGATCTGTGCTGGCTTTTGATATGTTTAGGGCTGCAAAATAAAGAATTAGCTTTAAATCCCAGAGCCATAAATATGTTTTGTCCTAGTTAGCTCAAAGACCCTCTCTTCTCCATCTGTGATAACACAGAATTAAAGATATCTGAGAAACTTGAGCTAGCAGTCAGATGCGGGGCTGGACGTAGGGCACATCCAAGTCAGGAATCTATTACTATGGAATTTGCTTTCTCCATTTATTGCCAAAGCATGAATCTGTTGACCTTTAGGTCATGCTGTCTCTTCTACTACCTATTCTCTGGGGAAGAAAGATGAGAGGATTAAAGGAGTGTTTCTTGATTTTTTTTTTTTTTTTTAAATTCAGGGCGGGCAAGTATGAAGGTCTTAAGTTTTTAGACATGAGTGCTCTTCATTAGTACTTAGTCTTAAATGGATGGAATATGGACATTTTAACAATGCTTAAATAAATAAACGGTATCATAAAGGGACATAGCCTTTAATAATATTAGCTGTCTAAAGTACTGCAATTTGGTCACTTTAACTCATGGAACTGGCACTCAGATGACAGATACCCAAGGTGTTTCTGACCTTGGGAACATTATTGAGTAATCAGTCTTTAAGTAAGCATGAAGTGTTGAACAATTTAGTCAATGTCTTTGGCAGTTAACATACTTTCCCTTGAAAGCAAACATCATCTTGTTCCACCTTCTGTTTCAAGACACAAATTTGTTCTAATTTAAAGGGAATACCATTCTATATTTTCCGTGCTTGCTTTTTCCAATCATGCATATGTTTAATGGAAGTAACAGCTTTCTGCTCAGCTTTTGCTTTTTGCCTGTCTCTGATTAAAAGTATAATAAAACTTGAATTTAACCTCTTCAGAGAGCAAAATAATCCTCAATGTTTATGGGCAGGGTTCGATGTTAAAATGGATATGCCTAATTCCCATTGAAATAAATGAAACTCAAGCATGTTTATATTTGAGGACAAAATTTGAATGTCTGAATGTTTCTTACAGAATCCTGTGAGGAAGGCAAGCAAAGCATTATCATACCAATCTTTCCAGATAATCGGGGACAAAGAGGATTAATGAATTGTCGGATCCATTGAAAGAATCATTAGTTAAAGCTGTTGATGGCACTCAGTAGTTTCTGGGTTTGCAGTCCTATGCACAATCCACTCGGTCATATGGCCTAAACTGAGACACCCTCATGTGGTGGGTGACTCACTGCACCAGTAGGTTATATATAAGTTCGGTTTTGTTCTTCAACTTAGCAAGCAAACAACCAAATTGCTACTTATTCTTCCATGCTTCTTGACAGTGTATGAGAGCCAATGAACAGAGAATAATAAACTCTGAAGACCACGAGGCTCTCCAAAGGCCAGGGCTAAAGGCTCAGATGTACCATTTTGGTGTACCTACCATTGTGGCACTTTTTGTGGCACTTTGTATGCTTATCACACAGCAGCCAGTGCAGGGCTAACACAAACAGGTAGGATGGGATGGGAGGGAGAGGAATAAGAAATGGGAGGAGTGTGAGAGGAAAGACAGAACGTGATGGAAAGAAATCATGGAGCTAAATTAAACAAAATGTGTTCTGGCTTACATCACATCTTGTAGCTTTTAAATGAGTGTCCGTGATATATATCCATCTGCTATTCTGTATGCTTTACAGCAATGCCACTATTAAATATGTGTTCTAGGATGTATTTCTTTCTTCTGACACAGAAACACTAGTATGTATTGTTAATTTTCTTTGTGTGTGGTTTATGCTTACTAGTGGATGCCTAGGCTAGGACATTCTTACCTCCTGTATCCACTTTTAGTTAGGAGGGTCACGCCATGCTTAACAGGATGTGCTAGATGCAATAACATGAATTCTGCAAAAGGCAGTAGCAGTAATCTGAAAGAAGAAATTAAGGAAAACCATGGGGGCCTCCCATTTTCTTCTGGTGTATAAATATTTATAGCTTGGAATTACCTCCCAGGTCTTTGATTAGCAGTATAGGTGTCAGAATTGTTAGCTGAAGTACAATGAATTAAATCAATTCCTGAAAAAAATCCCTTACTCCCACTGATTTTAATGTCAGATTTCAAATTGACTTTAATTAGAGCAGAATTGTGCCCTTACAAAAACATGTATTTCCTAAGCATTGCATCTTCTACTAAAGGCCATGTATATCACTCTCACAGTTGGGAATGGAATATCTATGCCCACATTTTAACACTAATGCTCTGATGTAAAATTCAGGACCACATGACCGAATTCTTTTTTATTCTGAATTACTTAGAGAGACAATTCTGAATTTTTAAACTTCATGTTTAGAAATATGTAGTTTCTGAAAGAGGACATTTCAATAATATACTCTACATTATTAAAAAAAATATATCATAGAAGTTTTAAATCCCCTGATGAAATCTGTCAGATTATTAAGTTAGGGAGAATTGAGAGCTTCAACATGCAAAATATGCATACACTATCTTATATTTAGTATGGGCACATAATCAGATGTCAAAGATTCAGATATGTTGTTTCTTTCAGTTAGCCTTAAGTGATTTTTTTTACCTTTTTTTTTTTTTTACTGTTGTAGATACCACATTTGGTAAGCATAACAAAAATTTGGTTTTCAAGCTGACCCTTTTAAGGCAGAATAGCCTGAAGGAAAAGCACCCATTCTGCTTCAAAGAAGATCTGTCAGTAGGAAGGAGGAATAATATGCATGAATAAGTAATTACTAATGATCTGAAGCTTTGATATTTTGTAAGGTCCAGAAAATTACATTTCTATAGGATGTAATATATTGTTGGGTTGAAACACAGGGTTTAATTCTGGAACGCTTAACAACATTTCTGTTCAGATAAATAGGAACTGAGTTTGAAAAAGGACAGAAGTATCAAAAGCACTGGTTTTAGTTGTGTATATGTCCTTTTATTACAACAGTGAGTACGGTTTTGGGTATTGCTGCAATCCTTAATAGGTTAATATGGATTAGAAAAATCTTCAATATAGAGTATAAAGAGGTACTCAAATAGCCAGAATTTTCCCTTAATTTGTAGAATTAATTCCCCTGAAAAGCTCCATTTTTACATACCTAGTAGTGCAACATGAAATTCAGAGCCCAACTCTCATTGACTAGATTTTGTTTGGATATGTTTTAAAACAGATGCTTTGACTTCATTAGATGCCTTTAATGTAGCTATTTGTGAAGTCCTTTTCTTGTATAATAGCTTAACTTGCAGAGAGAAACTGCCTGATACAGCCTTTTGACACTGCTATTTTTAGAATCAGAGAGAGGTACAGTGAAATAAACCATGCTACAATTAATAAGCTAGAGCTTAAGAATGGATCATCATGGGAAATTCCCTTTTGATTTTAACGGTCTTGGGGGGGCTTGCTGCCCCACTTACTTATAACCACAGAAAACCCTATGGGCAATTTTTACAAGATGCAAAAGGATCTGTGTATTTATCCATTGCCGTCTTTAATGGATATACATATGTATTTTTTCAGAGGCAAAGAATGTGAACCTGACTATCAACTTGCACTACTCATTTATCTCTCCTCTTGTCTGTTGTTTCAGCTGGACATGAGGATACTGAACTAGCAGGTAAACACCCTGTTATCTGCCACATCTCCAGCAACACTGCTCTGGTACATTACATAGCAGAGAAAACCACGGTTAGAGAACCTGGGGAATATATTGTTATGGTATGTCTTGGCACAGTTAAACAACTCAGGACTCAAATGCTCAATTATACAGAAACATGCAAGAAGCCAGGGAAGTCAATATGACTCTCCCCATTGTTTTAGTAAAAAGAAAAAATGCAATTCTGGAATCAAAGGAAGTGGACTACAAACAGGTAAACTTTTGCTATGCTATTGGCACGGTAACTTTGTGTGGGAAAAATATATCTTCCTGATGACAGACTTGCTGATTAGTTTAATTTTGTGCCTAAGACTTGACTTATTTGGAATATTGCACACTTGCATGCTTAATATCGTGTAATCGAAGTAACTGATGGAGTTCACTACAGAAGGCATCTGAGTGTTTTTGGATGGATACACCATGTTTTATATGCAATCAGGCATGGGATGATTTGGTTATTGTCAGAACATGGTTGTTGCCATAGAGTCACTCCCATTGAACTGTGTTAGGAAAGAAAGGAAGATTAAATCCAAGACTTCCTTTCCTGGAAGCTTGGATTAGCCAGTAGACGTTAGCTAGCCTAAGTTACGAACACATTTTCTTTTGTACATTGATATAAGCCTGGTGAGGAAAGCTGAAGATCAAACCTCCTATAAATGCACCTTCCCTGCCTCCCAGCAACACTCAAAGGCTTTTAGTCTTCTGTTGTCTTGTACATTCCTCCTACCTTTTCCAATGGATGATTAGATTAAATGACTGTGCTCTCCAGTTGAGCACTGGAGAAGAATCTGCAGAGCAGTAGGCCTTCGCACAAACCGGTGGGGCTGGGCCTACGCTCTCAGAAGTTCTTCTAATGTAGTGCATGACTAGATTACCACTGTACATGCACCACTTGAATGCTATTTCGTAGTACAGCTCTTTTAATGTAAATGTGGATAACTAAAGCAATTAGTTATTAGTTATTTGTGGATAACTCTGAGCATCTGAGGCATTCATGATATGTCCAGTTACCAGATATTTTTGGCCTCAGTCAAGCAGTCCCATTCAAGGTCATTAATAAACAACAGAACGCCAAACACATATCCCTGAGGAATCCATCTTATTACTTCTGTCTTCTGCAGTCCTTTGTCATCACACTGTCTTTTTGTTTATGCCTATTGGAACAGTTTATTATCTAATTCTGCATACTTACATCCTACAAACAAGTTTTATATTCTAATGCCTTGTCTAGACAAAGACTTAAAGGTGTGATGTTAACACACACACAGCCTACTTTAACCCATGCAAACCTGGCAGAACCCGGGCTTCTTGTGAGGCTGTAACAGTATAGCAAGTGTTGAAGATAATGTGTCTTGTCTAAAGCTTAAAAAAGAGATATTTTGACAAAAGCTTTAGTAAGACAGCAGTGCCTATCACTAGTCTGTTTTGTAGTTTGATTCCATCAACTAAAAGTTGGCATTGTATATTTTTGTAAAACAATGTGTTTTTGTTTTATTTATAAACTGCCTATCACTTCTGCTTTTGTAGAAGCCTCCACAGCTTTATCTAGGCTGAGGCTCTGTTTGCACTGCGTTTTGAACTGATATGTTTGCAGTTGTGTTTAATCAGCACTATGGACTTCTAGCTCTACACTGAGCTAGACAGATAACTTTTAGAATAAACTGTACTCATATTTTTCATCAAGGTAGTATGTCTCTGTTTGATAGTGCTGCCAGCATTGTCTTATTAATACAGAATGTCTTGAATTATATGGTCGTACTCGGATGTGCTATGAAATTCATATTGAACACAACTTTTCACAGAGAAACTGTCACAATCATTATCCAGAAAAGCAGATTTTATGAGTATAAAAACTACACATATATAGTTTGTCTGATTGTTCACTTTTTAAAAGAGTTGATTGCTATGCAGAGCAACTTTTTCTGTATACAATGAATCAATTAGAGCATGCGCATGACTTTTCTATCTAAGATTGTCTTGGATTTCAACTTTAAAACCTGGTATTTTATGAGTGTACAACCTCCTTGCAAATGTAACAGTTTCACTGATATTTTTTGCAGGTGAGGACAAAATATGAATTATCCTATGTCTTGGATGTACGCTTTATCATAGCATGCATATCTTATTTGTGCTGGTAAGTTTTCATGATCATTGCATATTCTCAGGTATCAGCCATTTAGGACCAACAGTATTGCAAATTCTTACCCATCCATATAGGTTAATTTATGTCTTCAGCATCTGAATCTGATTGTGGCAGATGGTATACTACTGTCTTCTGATATGCTTAAAGCGTATTTTAAGGACATATTCATCATCTACCATTTTTAATGAATAATTTTGCAAAAACCTTCTTAAGATCCTCAGACATTCTCCTACTCCTCAGATCTCTCCTACTTCAGTTTTCAGTAGTCCTATATCATAATATTTGCAGTCATGTCTTATATGCATTTTTATCTCATTGATCTCCTCATACATGTCCTACACAACTCATTGAAAACAGTCTCCATTTCATCTTTTCACTTTTCTATCACCATCCTTCCATTCTCTCCACCAGAGATTCTTTTCTTTTTCTGTGAACATGATTTTCATCTGTCTGGTAAGCCAAGATAACTGATTTGTGCTCCTTCTCATGTTCTTAAAAACCAAGATAAATCTGCTCTGAGTGATAAGTGACACCAAATTAAATATTCCCCCTCATATCATTATTCCCTTGCCATTCAAATACTGCATGTAGTTCCAGCTAAGCATCTGAATGCATTCAGAAAAATCTTTGCTGTTCTTCACACATTAAGAGTTTGATCTGGCCTGTCCAGTAGTCAGAGGATCGCATCATTATGAAATGCTTATGGCTGCAGGTCCTCAAAATTCAGTGTCACAGCAATTCTGCAGGATCAGTTGTAAGCAGTCCCAGAACACCTTCAAATCCACAATATATATATTTTTTCTCATGACTCAGTGAAATGGAAGTACTGTCTTTTAATAATCCATACTCTGATAAATATTAGTCTTCATTAGCATTGGACTTACTCATGTATTTGATTTCATTAGACAGCTGGATGACGAACACTCCTTCTGCCTCATAAATGTTACTTGCACTGGCCTAGTGTCATAATCTGGTGTGAGTTACATGATCATTGTTCACAAATATATTCTTAGGGGAGGATGTTGCATTTCACATATGGGCAGAAGAAAGCCGACACCATTTTGACTTGATGAGAGAAGCATGTAAGTGTCCTATCATGGCCTGGATGTGATACATTGTTCATTAGTGAAAAAATAACATTTCATTCATAATGCAGACAAGACTTTTAGAGTGATAAGGCAGAACAAGAGACTTGCTAAAGGATGGTTTGCTTTTCTAGAGGCAAGCATGTGCCTCTGGTCTCATTATTTCTCATTCCCCTGGCTGCATGGCATCAGTGAGGTCAGGAACACACTCTAGATTTTCAAGTTATATGAATGGCGATGGAGATGGTGAAGTTTGAATAATAGTTGCTTGAACATTCAAGAACTGGAATTTCTATATGGCAGATCTTTTCCATTAGGTGGCAAGCACCGGTTCTGTATGCGTCCTGCCCTGCCTAGCAGACCACAGTGCTCTGATGGAAGAATTCAGAATGATGTGTGAACAAGGGCTTTAACTTTACTGATGTTACTACCATGAACAATGCAACAGCAGGGAATCATTTTCTTTTAGGAAAAAGAGATCTGTAAACAAACTGTTTTTCTCTCTGCACAATACACGGTAGAGCGATCAGCCCAAGGTCATAGGTGCTGATATTGTCTACTTGCGCTTTTTGTAAGGTTCTAAGAAGAGCTTTAAATTCTTTCATTATCTCGAAACAAGTGGAAACACTGTTAATTAAAAATTAGTACTCATTTATTAAGAATAGATTAATATAATGGTGCATGATGAGAGGTAGTTGTATGTGAAACTAAGGATGCTGTTACCCTTGAGTAAGATACACATCTCTTTCTCAAAAAGATGCTGTAATGTACATGATTCTCTATCAATCATGATAAAGACACAGGATTTTTCAGAAGTGTCTATTAGTTTCAGCTGAATCACTTCTGTGGTGCTTATCTTTGTACAACATAAGAGCAGCCTGATTTTCAAAGAACAGCTGTCCATCATTTTGTAAAAATCCAACTATATTAAATTGTCACTCAAAACTTGAGGTATCCAGATGTACTAAGCTATTTTTGAAGTCTTGTTCAAACCAATATCTTCTGCAAGACTTTGTAGTCTAATTCAGTCAAATACAATGTATAGAATAAAAACAAGATGAAGCTTGAGAAGAGAGAGAGACATCAAAGAGAACAGATTGAAAACACAGAATTTGTCAAATCAGAGCAGACCATTGATCCAGAGGACTGTGTTTTGCTTCCAGCTGTGGCCAGTTCTCTGTGATGTAAAAGAGGGGCCAAAAAAAATTGTGATTCATAATGTGCCATATAAAAATCTCTATAAAGATTCTTCCTTGTGTTGTTCAATGTAAATAGATTGGTTAAGTAAGAATAAGGCAGAAAAAGAAGCTGTGCATCCCAGTGGATAGATGATGAAGTAAAAATACCTTTGTCTAATATGCAGGCAAAATACTACAAGAATAGTTAATCCTTAGGAAAATACTACCCCTGTAATGCTGCCAAATTCAGTGGCAACACTGGTTATGTCTGCCATAAAGAGAAACTGCTAGGTTTGCAAGATAAACTTTTTCAGAATGATTTAACTTTGTTTCTTCTGATTGCTCAGGAAACTTTTATGTTCTTTCACTCATGATTGGGATTCATTTCTCCTTTGCGCAGGAACTATTGCTTAACTCAGGAAACACAGTTAATCAGCTAAGACATTCCTTCCTCAAAATGTGGAGGTAGAGTTGAACACTGTAGGTCAACCAGTTAACCTCTGTCATATCCTTCTCACTTTTGCATTCTCCTAATTATTAGGCTACAAGAATTTTTGAGTAGAATCATATAATTGACTAGGTTGGAGGGGATCTTTTGAAGGTCATTTGGTAGAATACCGTGCTCAAAACAGAACAAATGTTAGATCAAATTGCCCAGAGGCCCGTCCAGGCAAACTCTGAGTATTTCCAAGGATGGTGATTGCATGACCTGTGTGTGTGTGTGTGCTACTCTTTGAACATCCTTTTTGTGAACATCTTCTCTTATATCTAATTGGAATCTTCCTTGATTCAACTTTTGAACATTGCCTCTTGTCCTTCTGCTGTGCATTACTAAGAAGTCTATTCTTTCAGCTCTACTTACTCCCTTTAGGGAGCTTAAGTTAGAAATTAGATCCTTCCTTTAGTCATCTTTTCTCTGTGTGGAACAAATCTAATCTCAACTTCTTGTCATATCATGTACTTCAACAGCTTTAATCATGGGCCCTTGCTGGATTTCCCAGTTTGTAAATATCTATCTTTTACTGGGGAGCCCTAGACCAGATGTAATGCTCCAGATGCAGTCTCACAAGTGCTAAATTGACTGGAATAATTACTTATATATAAAATGCTTCATGATGTGCTCACCCCTCACTCTTCTGTCTTAAAATAAAAACAAAGTAAGAAAACAAGATTCCTGGGCTGCAAGAAAGAGGAACAATAGACACTGTGATTCTATGCTTATTTTTTTCTTCTGGTTCTTTCAGTTTTGTTTTTGTTTCTGCACAATGACCAAACTTCAAAAGAAGGGGCAGATGGTGTTGCTACCACAATCCCAGCTATCAAAGAAAGACTCTCTTTGGATGGAAGTGGGATAGGGGTTCCAGCTGGTTCCAGCACACCCTGTCAGGTTTTTTTTGTTTGTTGATTAGTCCCATAGATTTTTTTTTTCATCCTAAAATGTTATTGTTCCAAAGGTTTTCTATATTTGCCTATATTGCAAACACCATAGTCCGAATTGCTAGTGGAATATCTGTGCAAAAGCTTAGACTGGGCTGTTGTGTCTTTGGAAATGTTGCATGTGTTAATTTGTTTGGGAAATTCAATGCTTGGTTGATTTAGACATAGGAATTGCCCTTGCTAGTTCCTGGTTTTCACTGCATCTTAGAATGGGGCAAAGTTCTGTGCCTAAGAAGCAGGGCCCTTACATGACAAACTGACAGCTGAGTCTGGCAACTTTCAGGTAGGTTTATTTTGTATCTAGCCACCTAATGTCCACCTTAGTTCCATTTTAATCTCCAGAATTTTCTTGTTGGGGAGTCTAACTCTTAAAACTCAAGTTTTGGAAGCATTGCAGCATCTAAGTGAGCAGATAAGAATATAATGGGTTTTAAGGAATTTTCAGTGCTTCAGTTTCTTATTGGTGACATGAGCACAATACTATATTCTATTCTTGTAGGTATGTTTTGAAGATAAAATTACACCATCAATTACATATGCGAGTTCTCAAACACTGTATTGTATGGGCCATAAAGTTACTTGATAAAGTTTTATAATACAGGCATTAATGTTCCTCCTCTCTTCTCCTCTTCAAGAGAGACTGGACTCTCCTGAAGTCCAGTCAATCATCTTCTGCTTTCCTCCTTCTTGCATGTGTTTTCCTTCCTGTTTTGTTGCGATATACTTCTGTTCCTAGAGGATGACATGTTGAGGAATAATGATGGCTGACTGAGTGTCATGGAAGGGATACATGTCAGTGCAGTGGGTTTTTTTTCCATGGCACTTGAACAAAAAGCAACCGTAAAGCCATTCATGAATAGAATCCAGGCAGTCTGTATCACTGTACAGAGTATAAATCAACAAAGGGGCAGCCTCATGTTTGACTTTAAAATACAGAGCAGAAGTGCTTTCACATAGTCAGATGTTGATGCTATGGCTGCCATTCCTAAGCCTCCTCCCCGCTCCCCCGCCCTCCCCGAAAGCTGCTGCTAATAAATTACAAACACATTTGCTCTCATTAATCATTTTTTGAAATGGCAGAATAGTCTTTGCTGATTGAAAATAATTATTAGCTTCTCAAAAGGATTAAACAGCCTGTTTAGATTTTCATTTATATCACCATTTTGATGGAGTGATGTGGGGGTATGTACACAGCTTTTGTCTTAAGAGTAATAATAATAATTAATGCTGTATAACAAAGAGTTTCAGAAGGACTTCAGACAAAGGGAGAAAGAAAAGGCAGGCAAGGTGAGCAGTAGAATAAATGTAGGACACAGAATTGAACATAAGTGTGTGTTGGGCAGAAAGCCTTCTCCTGTAGCAGAGCAGTGATAAACAAGAAGGAAAATACAACATTCTCAATGTAGTAGTGGAGACACTTGAAATTTCTGGCTAACATTACAATCTGAGCAGTGTAATTAATCTGGAATTGAAAGAATACCACAGATGTTTAAAATTTTTTTTCTACTGACTCAGTATCCTGCACATTTACAAATTGTAGGTTGTGGATTAATAGCCTCTGAAGTTCATTACCCGATGGGCCTTGCTCCAAGCTTTGAATTTGCACTCAGCAAAGTGTATTTGGATTGAGACAATATCCTAAAATCAGGCCCCAAGTTTTAAAATAGAACGTGTCTGCTCTAGAAGTGTTCTGTGGACACTGGGATGGGAGCGCATACAAAAGGTATTAAAAGTTAAGAAAGAAATGCCATATAACTGTTAATACATTTGCACTTTGTCAAGGTACCCAAACTGTATGATTTTATTAAGGTCTTATATCCTAAATGGTGTTACACTGCTACTAGGGTATTATATCCAAGCTAATATTAATCCAGATGAGGGAGAGTTTACTAACTAGAGCCACCTTCTATACTAATTTGATTGCACTGTACTGGGACCTGAGCTGATATCTCCATGTAGTGCAATTCATCTCTATGTGGAGATACCAGCTGGGGATGTACCGACTTCAGGTTCATTATGTGATGTAGATGTGCTCTATGTGAAGATAGCCCTGCTTGTAGATAGTCTTTGGGGAATTAGGATGTGGGAATGTAGGGGCAGCGGCAGAGTGAGGGTAATTAGTAATACAGTTTAGCTTCTTTCTTCAGAATCAGAACAATGTTAGTGCCAGAGAATAGAGCAGTTAACATAGTTCCTAAAATGAGGATGTGTTCAAATCTTAGCACTTGTAATTGCATCTGTCTTTGGCTTTGTAAAGCCTCACAACATTGGTTTGCGGGTTTTAGTTTTACTGTTTTACAGGCCAAGAACGCAAGTACAGAGGGACTGTGGGTCATATACAGATAGTGTGAATTCCTCTGAAGTTCCCATGCTTGATATTTCCTATTGGCTGTCTCTAGGCAACTCTCTGTCGTGTGCCTCATTTAGGTCTTTTAAATCATTCCTGAGAGTTTGTCAGAGTGCCTGGTTCTCTAGACACAGGATTTAGATGTAAATCGAGTACAACCATCTGTGTTCAGTTCCACTTCATTTAGTGTCAGTGGTAGGCTTGAAGCGAGAACCCAAACACTACATCATAAATGAAAGCCCAAGAATGGATTGCCTGGGAGGAGGGAATATGGCATTCCAATTTCTACTCAAAGAAATATTTATATATTGTCCCAGCAAGAGGGATAGAGGTGTGATCTCCTTGGTTTGGAAGTTCTAACATATTTAAGAGTTGAATTTAAATCTCTGAAGCAGAATTAGGATTTCCATACCTGTTAAGTAGAAGAGTGACCAGGAACATCCTTATTATAATCTTATATTTACCTGTTTGAACTCCTGAGAGGGAGAGCTGCATGTGTACATCCTTTGTGAACTTTTCTGAGACACAGTCACAAATTGTGAGGACTTGGGTGGTTGTGTGCATAGCTGGTCAACATATTGCTGACTCGTATTTTCTTTTTATGCAGTTTTGCTTTAGTAACTTGTATCTGTTTTATTATAATATTGTTTTTATTTTTCTACCATTTAGGCCTCATGCATTATTTTCTCACCAGGAAATAATATTCTTTGAATAAGAAAAATAGGATTTTGTCCTTCTGTTTGTTGGCTTTTTTCTACTCACCAAAATTCACTTTTGTTTGAGCTGTTGACAATATGTCACTGTACGTTCAGAATCTTTCTGGATCATTCCTTGATAATTGGGAGACTGTATAATATAGCAAATAATTAAAAGAAGATAAAATAAGGTATAATAGAAGATTGCTCTATAATTTGTTGTAATTGTTACTTTGACTGATTTCTCTATTCTAAATATTTTTTACTATGTTATTGCAATTACTTTACATTGGAAAATAGAAAAAGAAAAAAGTTAATAAAAACTTTTATTTCTGCAAAGTTAGCTTTAGGAGAAAGTACCTATAACTTTAATAAACAATATTTGATTCTGCATTTTTAAATCAAGCAAAAATTACATTTTGAGGGTAAAATTCAAGTGTATTTAGGTTGTTTTATTTTGCTTGGTGCTAGGAGAGAATGTGAAACTAAATATGTTCATCCAAAGATAACTTAAGTTCCTGCTCCTGTTTAGATTTCATCATCTGTTGGAAATCTCCTAGGTGATTAAACTAATGCACTGTAAAAGAATGAATGAGTCCTTCAGAGCTCTCTCTGTACAGAGAATAACTTGCTCAATTAACTACTACTGGGGTTTTGCTAAATGAAAATCATAGTAATTTTTGTACATAATATATTTTATCTATGAAAACCTGAACAAAAATTTCTATGATGTGACTCTCAGACTAAATTCCTATGGTAATTAATAAAGAAGATTTGAATACATTTCTGGTAGAGTCATCTTCAACCAATTTAATAACTTGATTTTCTTAACAGAGAAAAACACTTATCTCTCAAGACTTGTGGTAACATTGGGATACACGATGAAATTGTTAAGAGAATCAGAGAGTCTGTTCTTCTTTGTTGGGAGAAGATTAATTCACACTGGAAGCTTATCTTTTACTGATTCAGGTGGAACACATTATTAGTAATTATTTGATATTTGTATTTCAGTTCCTGTATGTATTACAGTAGATCTCTGAGACTCTTATCAGAAAGATCAAGTCTCCCATGTGTATCTATACAGGCAAATGCGACCCTCTGCCCCACAAGTTTACCTTGTTGGGCCCTGATAAGGCTTCTCCTACTCGCAAAGTTGGCTTGTTGTAACTGTTCACATGTTTACAGATAAGCTTGAATATTGCTTTTTTCAGGCCTGGAAAAGATAGGCAAAATAGTCAGATGTATACTGTTCTAGCATATATACACATACTTGCTTTTCTACTACTAATTTTATTAAATGCTGTTTATCACCAGCAACCCTTGACCTATTTTTTATGACTGGCAACAAAGGGGAATTTGAAGAGGAAGCTAAAAAGAGATGCAGCAATGATCTTATCAGTCAGCTCAGAGATGGCATTTTGTGAGGGGTATTTTGTGACTGTAGCATGGAATGAAAATGAAGTTATATAACACATTTATGTGTTATTTATTTATTTATTTAGTAACACTTTAGTAACACTTGATGGAACTTGCAGTTCCATCTGCAACTTACTCTTGTCCACTTCACTCAGTGTAGTTGTACATAAAATCTATATGGAATTAGTTGTAATCCAACCTTTTATTGTATACCTTAGCATTTATGTGTGCATTCACTGTCTAATTCTAATATAGTCTTTGATTTGTGATTGAAGTGAACAGAAATAATTAATTCATTTTTTATTTGACAATTGCTTTTTCATTTTGTAAAGTTTTCTTTTAAAATTCCATATAAACATTTTACTATGCTGCACCCAGAAAGTGCTTGCACAATATACACACTTCTGTAGATTGCTATATCAATGTTAAATCTGACTACAGTTGACTGAATAGTGGAAAAAATTGTATGCAATCACTCATTTGAATTCAAAAGCAAGTTTTAATCTGATCATGTCTGCTATTGTTTCATACTTGCTGTTTCTGAGCACTTAAGCAGTTGATTCTAACTGCTGGGAACATCCCAGAAATATTTAAGTATTTAAGAGTAAATATTTGATGAATATAGTTCTATAGTTCTAAGAAGGAAAGATTCCTTTTTTTTTTTTTTAATAAAGCTCGTGATGGTATTAGGCAAAAATACTTTTCTTCATAAAGAGTTTGATTTGGAAGAGGGGCTCTCTTGATTAAACTCAATAGGCTAATGCCAATTGGGGCCTGTGTTACTTAGTAAATTAACCTGATGGTTTTCAGTTGGGAAGTTACAAAGTGGCATAGTATTCTATGTGAAATGACCAATATTTTCACAAAGCTGTTTCTTATGCAACAGTACTTGGCAGATTGGAAAGGAAGATTGCACAGTGTGGAATTGATAGCAGCCCAGCAGACAATACTTTTCTTAGTTACTTTGGAGCAGTATGAATAGCTGGCTCTTGCCCTGATGTCCTCCTAAATCAACACTAAAGGTTGGACAGCTAAATAGGAGAAATTTGATATACTGTTAATTAAGAAGTTATCCTGATTCAGGGCATTGGGGAAATGAAGAATGCAGACAGAGAGATGCAAATAGAGGGAGGAGCCTTTCCTAGGGTCTCCAGTACTCTCCAATACAGAGCTCTGCTTCTGCAAATTACAATCCTTCCTGCACTGGGAAGGGAAGGCTGACAGAGTTCTCTTTTTTCGCGTGTTTTCAGTGTAGAATTACAACAGCAGTATCCATTCAAACAAAATATTATGCACACAGCAGAATATACTGAAAGTCAAAAGAATTACTCATATGATGTTGATTTATAGGTTCTATTTCCATGAAAAATATTGTCCCAAATGAGAGCTGTGGGAGCTGACAGATGAAGTCAATACAGAACCTACAGGAAGGTCTTTCAGGAGATAGCACTTCAGCAACTGGCAGGTCAAGGAATTTTAGCTTTACTGGAATGGAGACTTGGAACTTCTTTCTGCTTAGCAGGAAAGGTGACAAACTAAGTTGCTGAAGAGTCCAAAGACAGCAAAGTGATGAGCAAAAAATAGCAATAAGCTGGAGGGAACATAGATGGACATTTGAATAAACTTGAGAGTAAAACAGCTTCTAATTAAAGTATCCATTGTCTTATGCAGTGATTATATTGGAAAATAGCAATATTTATGAAAATCTTGAAAAATAACATAGAGAATTACAGTCTAGTAAAGATTACTTCAGCTCTTGACAACTTAACCAATATGGTAATTAAAAATGAAGTAATTAAAAAAAACACACATAATTTGATACATAATGAATGATGTAGGTGAAAAATTCAGCATAAATTTTTCAAAATAATATTGCACCTCACAAGCTCTTCAAATGTGTAATGAATTAGTAAATAAATAAAAAAAAAGATAAAGTGTATTTATGTACATAATCTTTGAATACTTATTAAAGTGACAGCTAAGGAAACTAAATCACATAAATTTCCATAAAATAGAGGCTAGGGGAGGAAGAAGTCCAAGATTAAGGCTTTCCCTCTGAATCAATGTAGAAGAATTGATCTTATATTCTCAGTATTCAAAATGACTGTTCAAATGAGTCAAATCTACTGAGACTTCTAAGATTTCAAGGAGTTATTTTTTCTCTCTTTGTTCTGTTAGGATTTACAGTTCCTGCCAAAATGCCTCTTTCAGCTGAATTGATGCCTAGTCCCCACCCATTTTCGTGTTTCACTGCTGGCTTGTTTAGCACATTCAGTCAACTTTGAGAATCTCTTTATGTGTCTATTAATTGCATGTCTGAGTTATAATAGCACTTAAGTATCTCTGATGTTTTGAGCAAAGTAATACTGTGAGAGAGAAAATAACACTCTGTGTGGATAAGAGAGTATAAAACAGAAGACAAAAAGCAGGTCATTCTCCTCATGGGAAAAAATTACCTTTGGGGTATCTCAGTATTCCACATATGGACGGAAGTTGGCCTACTTACTGATAATCTGGAAAATGGAAGAGCAATGAGGTATTAAATTATACTCCATATACTCCAAAGTCACACAATCAAAATTAGAGGAATTACGACAAATGTCAGCAGGATTTAACAGGCTGGCAGCAAAGTTGACACAACAGCAGACTGAAATCGATTTTGCCTAAAGTTGTGGTCCTTAAATCTTTTCATGTCAAAGGCCTACTGTCAAACTTTTAGTTTCATAATGGGCATCTTTTAAAAGTGTAAGTGGTGTGATCATTTAAAATGAGGAAGAAGGTGTGGATGATATATGTTGAGAAATTCAGAATAAAGTTAAGAAGGAAATGACTAGCGTACATTTTCTTCTCACCAAACTTTTAAAGAATGAATTAGCGTATGCTCCTGTAGATTGTCCACAATTGCTTGTCATGGCTTAGGAGAACTCCATGCTCCATAGAAACCACAAGAATTTGGTTCAGGATCTCTTGCTCTAAGAAAAGCACTGCACAGTGAAAGATATAATTTTAACTATTTTTATATCTTAACGGTTTTAAAAACCAGAGTATCATTGTTCTTAGTTCAGTAAAGTGCCTGAATTACTAGTGCCCGGAACCAAACTGAGGTTGCCAGTTTGCCTGCCCAATGGCTCATGCAGTTCTCTGTGCCAAAGGTCTAAAAATGGTTTTCAACTTTTTTTAAAATTTATTTATATTTCCTTGATTTTTTTTTGCTAGAGATGCAGCTTCTTGTGTAATAAATGCAAGTCTTATAATACTAGGTTTGCTTTTTTAAAAAATACTTCTTGTAGATCCCTTAGTAGTCCACAGAGACTCAGGCATCCACAGATCATTGGCTCAAAAATACTTTTCTATCTCACTAATGTTTTTAAAGGGACACTTCATTTCATTAATGAAAACTCTGGTGATTAGGATTAGAACAATTGTACTGAAGCAAATTATGGGGTGTATTTTATATTCCATGCTGTGACTATTCTTAGCATCCCTATTTTTTGTTTTTCAATTTCAGTATAGATCCTTTCTTTTCATTAAAGAGGAAGAGGAGGACATTGTGGAATGATTAGAACATCACTGCTCTCTTCATTCTTTCTTAGTATTCTCTTTATCCTTAGATTAAAAAAAAATTAAGCAGTTGGGTTTCTGAGACTTTCTAGATGCATGAGCATGGGGAAGCATGAGGGAAGTAATATGCTCAATGTGATAAAAGGTGAGATGATAGCAAAGTTTTATGTACCCTGGGTAGCAGGGATTAATTGCTTGGTAACTACGTTCGCATTTGAACCTTCAGTCTCTACCTAGCAATCTTTGCTTTTTTTTCTACTCTAGGAGCAATTTTCCAAATCATTAATTTTCAGTGGCCAGGCTTCAATTAGCTTAATCAGGCATTGATTAGATTTCTCAAGTCCCTGGCATTTATTTTCCACCTTGCCTATGTGGTTCCTTGACTCCATTACCTGATTGTTCACTTATTGTGTATAAGGTTGATTCCTCTCCATTGACATTCCCTGATGAGGGGTGTCGTTAGCCATCCAGCTAGCCACTTTCATTAGTGATGGTGGCAGTTTGTGGTTAAGGCCAGTTTCTACTGCCCTTGCAAGGGGAGATATTTTCTTCTTTCTATTTCAGTGCCACTGAATCATCAATCTAGTCTTAGACTGAAGTACTACTTAGGAATAATTCTGACCCAAAGGAAAAATGCTCTACTTGGAAAACACTTAATAATTTCTTTAAAAACTTATGAGATTGTAGAAAATGAATGAATTAAATGATTCTCATTTTTTTTAAAGCATACATTATACACGTTTGGGTTTTTTTTCCTTCCGCTTTTCTTACTGTTAGACCTGTGATATTAAAACACGTTTTGATAGACAACACTCCTAATTTCTGTGGGTATTTTACATGGTTGATTTTCAAGGATGTGTTGAGTCAGTGTCCCCATAGATTCCTGACCCTTGGAATATGGTCTGTGGACCCTTTTCCTATTCCTAGATATCAGTTGCTCACTCTATTCCTAAATATCAGTTGCCCAGTAGTTAACAGCTAACATTCGAACACCTTGACCAAGGCACATGATTTGAAGTGATGATAGTATGTAGCAAGACAGGTGAAGCTTGAGGCTTCACCTGAGGAAGAGAGAGATTTAGATAGAGTTGAAAAATGGGACTTTTGGCTCAGGTAATTTTTTTTCTGGATTAAAGAGCAATTTGGAGACATGGGTCTTAAAATTCTGTTCAGGAATTCTGTTCAGGGTCTCACATTCAGTGTGGTCAGATCTGTTTATTTTGCTTTGTTTTTACAATGTCTTCCAAAGGCATGGATGTCTCCTTGAAAATTTTCTCTTTCTCTCTTTTTTTTTTCCAATGTCAAATGCCCATACTATTGTTTGGAATAGACTGATCTGAGTTTCAGTGAGCTAGTGCCAAAATTGATAGCAGTGAAGTTTTGACAGCATTGTGTTTTGAGTTTAAAATCTTTTTGTGATAAAAGTTAAGTACAATAAAATACACTTTGCAATTGCAAATATTGAATCCAATGTTTAAACACTTTTGCTATAACTTTTTTGAGTCGGGAGAGTTGCCAGCATTTCGCTTTCTTTATAATCAAACTGAATTTGTTTAATTTTAGTTTTGATGACTCAACATTGTTGAAAAAATTCATGTTTTGCCAGGAAGCTCCTACCCTGCTGTAATTACCAAACACTTACATAATTAAATACATAATTTGTTATATAATATTGGGTCCTCTCCCAGTCCTGGATATACACATGCTTTCTAATTTAAATGATAAAGGATGATTCAATATACTTGTCTGTTTATTTCATATTATTCTCAGAAATATTTTGAGTATCATTTTCAGGGTTTTACTCAAAAATGATATCAGAAAAAATTTTGTAAAAAATACTGTTTATGGTCCCTTTCTTCATAACAGCTGAGTGAAACAGTGATTGCATTCAGCTCAAGTCTCTTCTGCTATTAATTTCCTCTTTTTATACTCCATGTTTTAAAGATTCATTGTGACTTGTTGGATTTTCAAACAGGGAAGATCTCTTTGTTTTCCCATTCAGTTCTTTGACTGGATATATGTATTTTTAGTATATTTATATATTTTCCTGAGAAAATATATTTTCCTGAGAAATATATATTTTAATACGGTTTCTCTCTCAAAAATCTTCTAAAATGATCTTTAAGCGTATTTCAAGAGTTCTCACGTATATGAGAAACACTCTTGCTTTTTCTTAATCTCCTCGACCCTGTTTTGAAATAAAACAGCCCCATGAGATAGCCTCATCTTCCCCTTCATTTTGAGTGAGAGGTCCACTTCAGCAAAGGATTTTTCCTGTGTCTTCAACTGTCTTTCTGTAGAAACCATGGTCTGCTGTGATGCCCTTTGAAAATATCTGGCAGTTCATCTCTGCAATTAGTAATTTTCAATTCCTGCATAAAGAATGGCATGGAGCATTACCATAAAAATATCTCTGAAGTCACATTCGGTGTTATCATTTCTTATGTTTTGATTGTTGTAAGTCAGTGAAGATCTCGGGTTATGGGGACCCTTTTCGGGAGCACTGAAAGTTTGGACCTCCATCTTTTCTAACTGGTGAAAACCATTGTGGATTTACTGCAGTACTTAGGAAATTATTAAGTTCATGTGAATAACTGCTAGGAGAAGATATTTATTTAACAAGAGTAATGCTGTGGGAATCGATGTAGGTCCAGAATCGATAGCACAACTCTGATAATCTCACCAGCAGTCTAACCACGTCTTACTTTCAGTTTTGCAGATAGGTAGGTTTGCAGTTCATTAGAGAGTGCTATGCAACAGCGATTCTTTTAGAAATAAGTTTATCTGGTTCACCCAGCTAAACCACCTGGCACATAGCAGATGTGAAAATGGTTGCCCTGAAGTTCTTCTCTTTCCTTCTGGGGCAGTCCCAAAGGTCAGTGTTGGCAATTACACTTCTGGTACTCTTTTCATGCAAGTATTTTAAGAATTTGTTTAAAAATCTCTCAAATTCAACATGCATAAAATAAGTTGCTAGGTCCAGGAAGAAATCCTTTTCTGCAGAGGGTGGTTTCCAGACCTATTCTAGTTTTGGCTACTTAGAAAGTTGCAGTAGTACAATTCCCCTGTTCTTTTCCTGCTGATAAGAAAAATATGTCTATTTATTTCAGCTCCTCACCTTACAGCACTTAGCCATGTCTGAAGATCTCAAGATTGAGGCTAGTAAAGCTGCTTGAGGTACTAAACTGTATTTCTTAGATAATTCCTGTAACATCCTATTGCTGACAGCTCAAAGTTCTCAAAGTTTTTGAGTAAAGATGAAGTAGTTATTATTTTAGGATCAACTGATAAAAGGGACAAGATCCCAAGAAAATTCTCATCAATGTCTGTTTCCATTTTTCATCGACATTTTCTTTTCCACTG
Organism: Tinamus guttatus; assembly: GCF_000705375.1. The sequence continues at coordinate 62,693 of NW_010586454.1, read as the reverse complement.
ACATTTTCCAAGATGCAGAGATTATCTACCTAAATTTAGATGCAAAACTTGTCAAAGATCAGTGCTTAGTTCTAGATTCTGCAGTCAAGGGAGAGAGAGGGTCAAATCTCAAGCTCACATGGTCGAACTGCATATGGAAGCAAACAACCACCTATTGGAAGGGCTCATGAAAATAAGCTTATCTAAAGTGTAGAAATATAGAGGGAAGAATCTGGACCTAAGGATCTTCATTGCAATGGAAATGGGTAGATGGGGTGGATAAACTACTGTTGTGCTAGTCTGCTTCAAAAAAAAAAAAAAAAGCTTAGCATAGGGAGGAACATGGTGATGGGAAGGGTGTGGCGAGACATACTCTCCCCAAAGCTGAATGTTGAATAAATGACCTAGGAAACATTTATGACTATTAACTAAAACTCCTTCTGCTGGAGAGGCCTAGTTGCAAGATGGAAGGCTCTATCTAATTCCAAAGTGTTGAAACAGAGAGGTATGACTGCAGCATTTTATTCTTTAATCTATTTTTCTTCTTTAAAATAAGACATCAAGTAAGAACGAAAGACAAGCCTTGGTCATAGTCCACTACCTTCTTATCCCTAAAAACTTTGAAGTAGATGATTGAAAACAAATTTATGGCTGAGATTCAGCTCCATGTAAAGTAAGAGCTTTACAGTTTTTGTCCTTCATATATAATGGTTTGCGTTTTGTATTTTTGAAAAATAATAAATTTCAGTGTAACTTTACGCATTAATGCTGCATATCAGAATTTATTGCATACTTTATTAATTGCCTCAGCTTATGTGATAATTAGAAATAAGATGTATTTTCTTACTAAAAGTGAAAATAAATACAGTACATTTTATGTTGGAGCTAAGTGGAAGAATAATCCATTGTTTTTTGGTGATGAACAGGAGAAATATATTTATTGCGGTGAAAATATATTATGTCATGGTAGTATGTTTTTGCAATGTGAATTTGGGACAAAAGCATTACTAATGATTAAAGTACAGTAGGTCATCTCATGCTGGTATAAATACTACTATTATAGTTTATGCATTAAATATACTTTATGCAGTACTTTATTTACATGTGATGCATGCATTTTGCCAACAGAAGAAATATTTTCAAAGCAGTTAGCTTAACAACTGTATTGGAAAAAAATCTTACTTCTTCCTCCTTGTAAACTGCAGTAGTTTCCACCTGTACATCTGCTCAGAGCCTCAGAGGAAGCCATAAAAAGATCCCTGAAAATAACATTAAAATATTGAGAGTATGAAATTTGATATTTCAGGGAGTTTTAAGAGCTAGATGGAAGCACAAGAAATTACTGGGAAAATCAGGGTTTTTCCTTTCAATACCATTTCTACTTTATGAGGCTGGAAAATTACAGGTTTTAAGTTATGATTATTAATACAAAACCTCTCTGGGATAGACTTTATCCATCTTGGTCCTAAGGGGTAATTTGGGGAAGAAGGAAAATAAAGATTTCTGGAATTTCTTATAACTCTGAAATGTTAGACTAAGTCTCAGAGAGCTGGATTAATGTGAGGGGTCAACAATGTTTAATAAAGTTATTTTTTATATGCTTAATTACTCGCCCGATTCCTACTGAATATGCAGTTTTGCTGTATCACTCCACAATGACAGGTAGATTTATTAGATGGCGAGCATGGGAATTTCTGCAGATGAAAGAAACTTTTTCTACTGGCAGACTGATTTAAAAAGAAAATAGTTTGTCCATGTGCAAATATATCCAAAGGAAAAAGGGTAAGGGAATGAATTAAAGGTTGGGAAGTACAGTGGGTGAATCACCTAAATGTGTGTGTGTACTTAGAACTGATTGAGTGTTCATTGTTCTCATGAATGTTAACCGGATCTGGATTTTTTTTGAAAATGTTGATTCAGGGAAATTGAACCTCTTTATAGAGGCACACTTTATACTTATATATTTTTTACTTATATCTGTGGCTTCTTTGGATGTTAGAAGAGAATCTGAGTGACAGAAGGACAATGACCTTTTCCCTGGAACAGTTCATGGACTGAGGCGCCCAGCATGGACGTGCAGGAGACACCAGGGTCAAGTGCCCATGCACTCTGATTCGGCACGGGTTGTGAGCCTGCCTTCCATGCCCAGGGTAACGCCTTTCCCCAGGCTACCGTCACTGCAAAAGGAGGAAGTAAGTGCTCAGTATGAGCTGTATAAAACTGCCCATTCTTACCAGGCAAATTCCCTTTTTTTTTTCTTCTTTTTTCTTCTCAAATCCAGAAATTTCTGAGAGAGAGAATTCAGATTTTCTGCAAGTTATCTTTTAATTCCCATATTTGTTTTGGTTTCTTTGGGTAACATTTAAGTTCCTTCACCTGAAAGTGCCATGTTTCATAAATCTCCACGGATGTTCCTTCAAGTATTCTTCTTCTTCCTTCTGATCCCTCCTTTGTTTTCTTCTCTTCTGTTTTGAGCCATAGCCCCTCCACACCTAAGACGGCCTCCTGTTCTAACATCCCCATCATCCCTACAATTCCTCATTCAAACCACTGTATGTTGTACAGATGAGTTTTGAGTTTTGTAGCTGAGTCTTACCACTTCAGTTATTCTTTCAGAGCTGTTCTTTTATGGAAGTCATGAGGTTTTAAAAGATTATAAGGTGAAAATGAGAGGAAGATGGAGTAAGGGCTGGGCAAAAGTCCACCTAATGCTGTTCTGGTAAAACACACACACATGCAAACAAAAACAAAAACAGATTTTGTATTTATTTTATACTTTTAAGTATAACAAAAAGAGTCATTGTTTCATTTAGCAGCACCTGCTTCTTGCTGCTCTCTGGAAGACTGCAAAAGGCCGGGGATGCCGGCAGGGGCACCCCATGTTTTGCATCCCCAATTCCCCAGGCCTCTCCTCCTCCCCAAGCACATGCGTGCGTGCACACAAACCGTGGCCTATCTGCAACCCTGTTAACACTGCTAGGAACTGAAGCTTTTTGTTTAACTGTATTAATTGCTCTCTGGGTGTTTTTTTTTTCCTGTCTCAATTTGTTTTCTTAATAACTAAGATTAGTACATTTAAATGGTCCATTTCTTTTCTTTCTTTCTTTCTTTCTTTCTTTCTTCCTTTCTTCCTTTCTTCCTTCCTTTCTTCCTTTCTTCCTTCCTTTCTTCCTTTCTTCCTTCCTTTCTTCCTTTCTTCCTTCCTTTCTTCCTTTCTTCCTTCCTTTCTTCCTTTCTTCCTTCCTTTCTTCCTTTCTTCCTTCCTTTCTTCCTTTCTTCCTTCCTTTCTTCCTTTCTTCCTTCCTTTCTTCCTTTCTTCCTTCCTTTCTTCCTTTCTTCCTTCCTTTCTTCCTTTCTTCCTTCCTTTCTTCCTTTCTTCCTTCCTTTCTTCCTTTCTTCCTTCCTTTCTTCCTTTCTTCCTTCCTTTCTTCCTTTCTTCCTTCCTTTCTTCCTTTCTTCCTTCCTTTCTTCCTTTCTTCCTTCCTTTCTTCCTTTCTTCCTTCCTTTCTTCCTTTCTTCCTTCCTTTCTTCCTTTCTTCCTTCCTTTCTTCCTTTCTTCCTTCCTTTCTTCCTTTCTTCCTTCCTTTCTTCCTTTCTTCCTTCCTTTCTTCCTTTCTTCCTTCCTTTCTTCCTTTCTTCCTTCCTTTCTTCCTTTCTTCCTTCCTTTCTTCCTTTCTTCCTTCCTTTCTTCCTTTCTTCCTTCCTTTCTTCCTTTCTTCCTTCCTTTCTTCCTTTCTTCCTTCCTTTCTTCCTTTCTTCCTTCCTTTCTTCCTTTCTTCCTTCCTTTCTTCCTTTCTTCCTTCCTTTCTTCCTTTCTTCCTTCCTTTCTTCCTTTCTTCCTTCCTTTCTTCCTTTCTTCCTTCCTTTCTTCCTTTCTTCCTTCCTTTCTTCCTTTCTTCCTTCCTTTCTTCCTTTCTTCCTTCCTTTCTTCCTTTCTTCCTTCCTTTCTTCCTTTCTTCCTTCCTTTCTTCCTTTCTTCCTTTCTTTTCTTTCTTTTTTTTTGTTTAACAAGCATATGAGATGTAATGAGATACGAAGCTAAAAGCATTAATCATATTAAAAGTAATTAAAAACTGAAAAGTTTCTGTGCATTCCAAACACTGGGGGTGGAGGGGGGTGGGGAGGCCTTTGGTCTGAGCATTCTTGTTTCCTGAGTGCAAGCAAATGCCTGACACATGGACTTAGCCGAATTCCAAAATGTAGCAAAACAGTGCCTGCATATTTGGCAGGAATCACAACCAGCTCAGGTCAGTGTCTGCTTCAGTGAAAGTCCAAGCCGTGCACAGAGTGGAGGGCTAGGAGAATAATTCAGAAAACGGGAGGAATAGCATGTGACATTTTGTGATTGTGGCACTTCTGCTACCCGAGGAGTACCCCTCTGCAAACACTTCCTCCTGTGCAACTGTGCTCGAGCAAATCTTTTTTTTTCTTGGGGGGAGGCAGAGGGAGGGGTGAGTAGGAGGTCAGGGCTTTCAAGCTGTTAGGATACAACGAGCTAGGCTTTTTTTTTTTTTTTAGTCTCTTTAGATGGTGAGTGCAACTGTGCAATAAATGTTTTAAAGAGACACCAGTGATCCTAAAATGCCTGGTGCGTGGGGGGGACCACCAGGACCCCATTGCTCACGCAGTCCCCCTTGCTGCTCATCCCGAGCTGGGCTCTGCCCCGGGTTCTCCAAGGCTGCGCCCAGGCTGAGCCCTAATGCATTTACGAGCAAACCAAGGGAAAGCAGAAGGAGGATGTGGCGATTTCAAATAGCCTCTTGGCCATTGTCTTTTTGCTGCTTTCTTGACTCTCTGTGGGCTCTGCTGCCTTTGTTACTGAGGAACTTGGTATTTCTTGGGAGATGGGGCCGTATCACTTGTTATTGTAACACTTATTGGTGATAAAGTTCAGGCTCAAAATTAAGCAGCTGCAATGTTGCAGCACAAATTAGTTTAATGTAAGCAGTCAGGAGCAGCTGTTTGGCTCGGGACTCCAGTTCAGCAGTGGGGGAAGGGCCCTGTGATGCTGACAGTGTTTTTTTCTCTACATAAACATTTTCGGCTGTTGCAGCTTTTGTGCCGATCATGTGACAGTGTCCCTAGGCAGATAATTTATTTCTGTAGCTTTCATGAGCAATCATTAACCTTCAGACACTGAGCTTGCTTTCTGCTTTGTGGCATTTGTTATTTTTTTTGGTATCCTAACTAGTTTAATTCACAGAGTGTCAGGAGAAAATTACAACCAATTTATAATAGACTGTAATGCATAATACTTATGTTTCTATTAAAACAGACCTTGCTTACAAGACCATTCTTACGGCTTAGCTTATGTTCATGGATCAGAATAATTATTTTCAGTGATGTAAGTGCAGCTGTCATCATGATACTCCCATAGTGTCTTATTCTGAATGCAAAGCCCTTCAGAATCTCGATATGGGACCACCCTTTTGAATTCTCCCTTTGCCAGAGACACTGCAGAGTTTACTGAGATGCAACAGGCTTGGGAGAAAGGGCATAATAGCATTTATTCTGATGATTGCTATTCTCTCACATTGGTGACTGCTGAACAGGTACTGACTACCTCCAAAAGTGCGTCCAGAAGAGAGCTGAGGCATCACTGATACCTGTTATAGCTTGCATCAGTGATGATTCAGTCGAGGCTTACAAAGTAAATTTACCAGCTAGGGTTGAATCACAAAACAATCGTGTATTACGAAAAGGCTTAATTTTTATTCTCATTCATTTTACTACAGCAAGGGAAACAATAAAGTAAGTGACTTTGTCAAGGTCACTGAAGAAATATATGTCAGGAGAGGAATTTCCCCTTCTATGTTCCTTTTCCCCAAGTCCAGTGGTTTTGTCTAGGGAAGATGAGAAAAGGGTAAAAAATACGCGCTCTCAGGCAAAAGAACTGAAAAGTAAGCAATACAAAGGAAAAAAAATATATAAAAAGAGCTCAAAACCAGAATGAGTGCTGACTTACTGTGAATATCATTTACTTCAGATGTGAATGTGATTTTTGCTTTTGTTTACTGTCTCCTTGTACTATCTTAATTCCTTTTTCTAACTGGTCATTCACTAGTGCCAGAAAGTTCTTTTTTTTTTTTTTTTTTTTGTATAGCTTTATATAACTTATGTCACAGTAGACTGAGACGTTTATGAGTGAAACTTTGCCAATATGGGGTTAAAAACCTTACAATGGACTATCTCATCCAAAGGATAGAGGAGAACTGACATGGAGAAAAGATTTTTCCAGTGCTCCAAGGAGGAAAAGAGACTATATCGTAGTCTGGACTTGCCCACTTAAGACTCACAGGATATTTTGCCTGCTTTTTGATTACTCATTAATTTATGAAAAAGGCATGTAGCCAGAGGATGACCAGCTATAGCAAGCCACCAAAACATACACCTAGTATATGTGGCAGTGGTAGATGCTGTATCATCTTGTAAAATGCAAAGATGAGTGGGCAGATTTTGCTCTCAATGTTAGGAGAAATATTTCCTTTCCATTAGTTAAAGATAATAGTTTTGTGATATGGAAAGTAATATTTAATGTCGGCAGCTTTCTGTGTGGAAAGATGAATGAATGAGTTGCTCCGTGCTTGAAGCCTCCATCTTTCAAACTGCTTAAGGAAAATGAAAATGAAAGCAGAACATATGGTAAATGTGGACTGGAATCAGGGATAAAAAGCAGGAAAAAGTCTCCGTTAAAGGGCAAATGATCCTAAGGAGGGCTTGGTGCTGTGTTGCAAAGTGGGTATCATTTTTGGATGCATCGAAGTGATTTAGGAGCTATCATCCCATTGACTTGTGGCTAGAGTTAGGATTTAACTGCCTAAATCAATTGTGAAAATGGGAATTAGATTTCTGAGTTGCTTTAAGATGCTTTTGAAATTTTTACTCCTAATCCCAAGGTGATTAATTTGTAACAAGGTGATTCATTTGTATCTTTCTTGTCTGTAGTAGACTGAATGACACATTTGCAAAGCACTCTAAAAGCACAGGTAATAGTCAGAGTGCTACCTCAGCTACTTTAAAAGACAATTGATTAATTTGAATTCATGCTATTCTTCTCGTGCTTAAAGGGCTCTGAAAGCAGTAATGATGCTTTGGAGCTTCCTGCCTTGAGCTGCCACTTCCATGCCCCATCTTCATTTTTATTTTGCTTTCTGGAAAAAAAAAAAATCTTTCCCATTGCTAGCAGCAATGCAGCCCCTTCACTGACTGAAAAAATAGGAATTCTAGTGTAGACATTTTGTTTTACAGAATGGCTGATTAACTTTAGACAAAATGTTGTCCAGGAACCTGCTGTGACCTTGTCTCTGCTAGTTTGCCCTGGGAACTACAGGTACTTTCGTTGAAGCTGCCCCACTGACAACAACGCTAGGAGAGAGGGTTGTACAGATACACTTAAGAAGGCAGTGCATGCCTTCAGTAAATTCAAACTGCCTAACCTGATAATTCATCAGATCACTTTTGCATTTCACCAGATTTTGTTATAATCTTGGCAAGAATATACTGTAGTGTTTTATGAAATTATTTTTTATTATTAGCTTAAAATTAATCTTCTGTTGCAAAGCTGGAATTGTAGTGGCACTTGTGTAGATGTAGTCCGCACATAATACAAATCTCTATCTACTCCTGGCTTATGTGAGGAGCTGTTTTTGGAAAGGCCGGTTTCCATTGCTCCCATGAACTGCTAGGTTTTAGGGTGTAGTTCACAACTTCTCTGGAGTAAAAGGAAGACTGCCAAGCTTCTCTGTGCCTTTCAAAACCATTGGTGCTTAACAAAAACAGCAGACTTTTAGAACACCAGCTGAATATTCAATCTGGTTGTACTTTCAGATTCAAAGAATCTGCTTTATGATCCCCAAATTCTACTTCTGTCTTGACCAAATTGTGACCAAAAAGATTCTCTGATTAATTTAGAAGCCAGTGTCTGGTATTAGTTTAGTGGTTGGATTAAGGAAGTCTGGGTTTGCTTGAGTGTCCTTAAGGAAAGAGGTAGAGAAAGAGAATGCAATGCAGGTTTGATTTATGGACTAATATCTCCAACCTTTGACTGTGGAAATTATTTTGCAGAATGATTTGTTTCATGCAGTTTCAAAATAGTATCACTGAGAGCCACAAAGTCACTTAAGTTTTTTGTGCTGCAGGCTGGAGAGATTTCTGGTCCCAGTGAGTCCTAACGAGTCTTTCAGCAATCTCTGTGACTTTACATCTTTTAAAGTTCTCAAAAGCTCTTAAGGAGGACTGGACACCTGAGAAGAGAAAGGGGAAATATCCCTCTAAGAACATCCTTTAAAGCTCCCTGCTATCATTCACAAAAGCATAAGAGAGAACAGTCATCTCAGCCTGGGCCGTAGCATCTGGGCTTTTATTTCCTGTGGTCATTGCCTGGGAAAAAAAAAAAAAAAATTACTGCAAATCATCAGTCCTTGAGGAATGAAGTGCCTTGTATTGATAGCAACCCCTCCAGGCACTTCTGGCTCACATAGCTGTGTAGGACATTCAGTACTAAGTTAATGAGTGACAGAGCTTTCGTGCTTGGGAACCCAAAACTGCAGAAAGTATTCCCAGAAGAACTAAGGCTACCATAAATTTTGCCACCATTGATTCTTTGAACTTGCCCTTTTTAAACATGAACTGATACAACAGGAGTGTGCAATATTTAGAAATATTCTAAGGCAGATCACGGGCTGCTTGCACTGCTCTCAGGAGAGAATGATGAAACAGATTGCTTTATGCACTAATGGACAGGGCTCAGAAGTGGTGATGAACACAAATAAGATTGTGTATAGAGCACAATAAACCTGACCTTTGAGGTGCTTGAACTGGTGAATCTTTCCTTTGTATTTTAAACTGCTTCAAAGAAAAGAAGCAACAACCAACACCCCCAAAAAGCAAAAACACCAAACAAAACAACCCCTAACCAAAACCCTGCAGAGGAAATGAAACCACAAGAACATTTTTCACGTTAACTCGTTTCAAGGCTTGAGCATATGCACACAAAGTCTAGGAAGTTCACAGGTGGAATGTACATTCTGCAAAACGCAGATACGTTGGGCTTTCGTGTTCAGTGCACCCCACATATGCTTTAATGTAGTTTTAAGCATTGGTTTTAACAGTTTGATTTTTTACCACATCTAATTCTCTCTCTTTTTTCTTTCCCCGCCAACCAGCTCCCAAGGTTTCACATCATTGGAATAGTCTCTCATTCCAGAATGTGTATGACATATAAAGAAATTTGAGCATACGGAATTTATTTTCAGAAGAGAAAGGGATAGTTTGAGGGAACAAGTTTGTAGTTTGCAAATCAGAAAGTATTTTATTTGACTGAACTGCAAAACATAAAAGAAGGGAGGAGTTGGCCAGAAACAGGAAGCAAGGATCTTTCTCTATATTTTTGACACATTTTTTTCCTCCAGAAAATTAACAGCACAGAAAAAACAGTGGCCTAGTAACCAGAAACACTAGATAATTTGTAAAAAAAAAAAATAGTTTCTTTCTAGACAGTTTAGCAGTTTGGCTATAGGTGTGAACATTTTGGTCAATGTTTTTTTTTTCCCATCTTGAGAAAAGTTGTCAGCTTGTAGCAAGAAGATATGCTGAGATAAATGTCCTTTTATGGCAGATGTGCTTCAACTAAAGATGTTGCTTCAACTATTTAAAAGATTAAGGAAATCAGATAAAAATCACTATACATCTTTATAATTTAAATAACACAAGGTTAGTTTTCTAGCCAAAAAAAAAAAAAAAAAAAGATTTTCAACCTTCCACTCTCTCTTCAACCTTCCACTCTCTTACTATATACTGTGAAGTTTATCGCACATTATCTATAATACTTAATTGACTATTTTCACAACTAAGTAAGTTCTTCATGAGATGGTGAAATAACCCAAATATGGCAGAAGGAAGAGAGAGTCGTAGAATATCCAAATTAGAGAGAATTTCATGGGGAAATATAAATAGAGCATAACTGAGACTTAAGTGGTACATACCCTGTTGTGACCTCTGCACAGAGGGAGGATATTTTCGCCCTTAGCTAACTATTTGAGCAAAGATATGTATGGTATTGGTCCTGTAGTAAATAAAAGACATTCCTTCCCTTTAAATGTGAACTACTATGTGATCTGCAGCTCCCAAATGTGAGAATAGTTATCTCAGGGGGAGAGAATCTGATGTCTGCAAGTTACTTTCTAAGAGCTTGAGTGGATTTGAGATGCAGGTAGCCATATATTTGCCAAAAAAAATAGTACTTGAAGCAAAATGATTCTTAGATTTCCTGATCAGAACTTAAATAGCAATTCTCTGTTTTGTGTGCTCATGTATGAGAGCTATAGTAGCTAATCACTACTCTGAGCTTATATCCATTTTCTTCACTGAAGCCCAGATTTGGCCCAGGATATGCCCTGGCTAGAAAATACTTATCATCACCTTAGGAGATAAAATGATGGAATTTGGTGTAATATAGGAAATATGAAATAGTCCAACCAAACGCAACTAGAAGTAAGGGGATGAAACTGAACAAAGAAAAATCTGTGCTCACCATGAGGAAAAATTTCCTAGCAGTGAGGTCTGTTAGTCTGCAGAACAGTCTCCCAAGGGAGCTAGTGAACCCTTGTTGCTTCAGTTATTTAAAAATGAACAAAACAGTCATATCATTGTAGGGAGAAATGCTTAATTAACAAGAAGACAGAAAAAATAACCTGATGTTTTATTTTTTTTCCACCTCTAGTGTTTGTGACTGTATTATTTTAAGGCAAAAGCAGGTCTGGCAATAACATTTAGGATTTCCAATTTTCACAGCCATTTTTCAACACTTTTATTCCATAAAATAGTTGCTGTACTTTCCAGTTCTCCATTTTTCCCTGTAAACTTTTGTTCCCAACTTTTCCTTCAGAGAGGCCTGTTGTTTTGTAACCTTCTGACTACGAAGAGATGTCAGGTGGCATAATTTACGTCAAATAACAATACTTGTAACTGTAAGATAAATATTTGGAACTTGTACCTACTGATTTTCATCAAAAACTCTTCAGTCCGTCCTAAGGACCGGGGACCAGTACTGGACGAAATATTATTGTCTCTGCTTACAGAGAGTGATCCTGTGAAATAAGGAGCTATGATATATATATTTATATATATATACAGTGAAATCCCAGACTCCTGTTGGCTTCCCCAAATTTAACATGTAAAGTCAAAGTGAGATGTGACCCAATTTTGTCATTAGTATTTAAGGTTTTTTATGAACTTCCAATATTCCTTTCCTTTCCTTTCCTTTCCTTTCCCTTTTTCCTTTCCTTTTTCCTTTCCTTTTTCCTTTCCTTTTTCCTTTCCTTTTTCCTTTCCTTTTTCCTTTCCTTTTTCCTTTCCTTTTTCTTTCCTTTCCTTTCCTTTCCTTTCCTTTCCTTTCCTTTCCTTTCCTTTCCTTTCCTTTCCTTTCCTTTCCTTTCCTTTCCTTTCCTTTCCTTTCCTTTCCTCAGTTCTTTGACTTGGAGGCTTTTTGTACTAATAAAAGGTCTGGGACAGTATGAATCCCTGTTATTTTGCTGCCTCTGATCCCTCCTGCCCACATCGTGCTGCCTCTTACCTCACGGTTACGTTCACATTCCCTCTGGAAGCAACATGAGGCTGCAGTGCTCTAGCACTTGCCACACACATCTGCCCCGACCCTGCTCTTCCAAGAAAACTGTCCATGGAACTGGAGGGTGAACTGGCCTGGCAACTGATAAGACAGCAAAAATAACAGATAGGGAATAGTGTAAGAAGGGCAGCAACGGCATGCGGCCTTTTATGGGCCTGATTCTCTGCAACTGTTTTTTTTTAAGATTAGAATAGCATGAATTTTAATGGTTAATACTGATGTAAAACTGAAATAATGTTATGATGAGTCAGGTCCTGCTTCTTCGAAGTGCTTTGCAAATATTTACTGGTTACTCTTCCCAGTACGGCAAGATACACAACCTTGTTACTGCTTTACGGAAGACAAATTGGTTGAAGTCAAATGCAGGAAGTGCTGGTTGTTTTGTTACAATAATACAAGAACATTAGGCAGATTGTAATGAAGCCAGTACAACAAAACAGCCCCAGATAAGCTTGTATGTATTATGACCAAGATGACTAGAGTATAAAACGGAGAAAGACATGGTGCTAATTTATTTATTAGTGATTTACAGAGATGAATGTTCATCCCAAGAGTTAATCCAGCAATATCCAAACCACTGTAATTATCCTTGCACAAAGGCTCTCTATTATTTGCCTGCTAAATAACAAAGCCTTTTCATTACCTGGCACTGACATAACTTTAGCTGGAGAGGTAGGTAGACAGTGAACAAGCTTCCTGTGTCTGTGGGGGATGGGATATTACGGGATGAACAACCCCCCAGCTCCTTGCAGAATACAAATGGGAGGGCCAGAGTTCTCTCTGAATAAAAATAAGTATGATTGCGAACACGCCAAATTTCCCATACCACAAGCAGCTGAAATCTTATGAGTGATATAAAAAGCACAAATGAACAAAATTCCATCTCACACAGAAGTGAAAATGTAGAAGCACTGGCCGCAAGAATGTAACTGTATTAAAATTGGGAAAGGATCCAAAATCTGCAGTAGCGCTCTAATCTGCGACACAAGAGCAAGGATTTTCATTATGCTTTGCATTCCACATACGGCTTTACTTCGGAGCTCTTATGCAATTGGTGATGCAGTAAAACCATTGTATTCATAATGATTTCAAAGATGTGCATGCTCCCAGGGTTTGACCTATTTTACCACTCATGCATTATACACTGAGTAAAGCTACTCTCATCAGGCGGAGTCATTAGTACTTAAAATGTATCAGTCTACTGCTGTCCCTTTTCTCTGCAAGGATGATTGTTTTTTACAATTCTAAATGAATTATTTTCATCCAGTAATTCATGTCTGTACATACATCAGTGGAAACTGCTCATGCACATTTCAAGGCAGAATTTATCCCACAGTGATAATGTAAGGGGTTACAACTGTCATTAGCCTATAGCAAATACCTCTTACTTTTTTTTTCTTTTTAACCAAAGTCTAAATGTTTCCTTGTACTTTCTGATTTTTTTTTTTGCTTTGGAGATGTAAAAAAATACCTGTGGTCATTATTTTCAGGCAGCAATGCAACACTCTTTTTGTTTGTCTGTTTTGAAGCCCTGTTTCGGCCAAATTTCTAATCACATTCTTGCTTTAGCCTTCTCCAGTTAAGCATGTGTTTGAGAATGAGTAATGACTGCAGAACTCAATCTTTGTTCTGCTACAGTAAGATGCAAATGTCTCCTGGAACACGAGTGTAATGCCACAGAGCCGGTGTACAAGCCAGCTTGGGAATTTTGTGCCCTGAGGTCTCCACTGCAAGGAGAAATCTTTCTGCTTCTTTTTGAAAAATGATGAATTGTGCTAAACCATTTAAATAATTAGTAACTGATCCCTAAACATTGTAGTTAAGGGCACATTTTCTTTAGATTCCCAGAACCATCCTGTCTTGTACTGCCAGTAAACTTGATCTGCAAGAACAAGCACTGAATTTCTGGGATGTTGATGCCACGGTGCTGTAGAAGAAACCCATCCACTGATCACTTCAGTGCTCAAGTGACCCAGTGCAAGCAACAAAAATGCAAGATTCTTCTACAGGATGGATCCAGGAAATTAATTCAGAGCAGGACTGAGGTTTTCATGGCTTCCTGATTCTAGTTTTATAATTTGACTCTGGGTTTAGGCTGGACAGTTTCTCTCTGGCTCGCTGTGCTTTGGGGCCAAAGTGTGGTCTCTAATCACAAGTTAAATGAAACTTTTGCTGTTTCTCTGACCTGCCACAAATAGGACGAAAGGGAAAACAGAGGCAGGAGTCAATCAGCTGGTGATTACATTAAAAAAAGTGATTCTCTATGGAAAGCATGAAAGGAAAAACAGACTGGATGTTGAGACTAAAGAAATGAAAACAGGACTAGTGGGGTTTTGAGGTCTTTTACTTTATTTTTATCCTTTCATAGTGTATTTTAAATTCATAAATAATGGGATAAAAAAGACCCAACAAAACTCAGCTAAATGATCTTAAGCTCTCAAGCTCCAATCAAAAAATAAACACTGTAATACTCTTGAAAGGAATTAGTAATGCACAGTTATAGTATTCCATGTTTAAAAATAAAGCTGTTGAATAAGTGAACAATACCTTGTCTGAAAAGTATTTCAGCTGAAGAGTGAAATCCCTGCAGAGAATGATCTGTGAGATTCTGCGGGAAATCTGCATTACAATACAGCATTTCCATTTCCAGGGAGGGACTCACAGAAGGACACATGGAGGAGAAAAAAGGAATGAAAAATCCCCAGTCTTTTATGCCTTGGTTGTAGGGGGCCTTGGCCCATCATTCTCATGCTAAACAGTTACTTTTTCTACAGGTACCCAATGAAATGGGAATATTTTTTGAAGAAATAGAGAATATAGAAAAAGACTAACAGATCTGAATCCTAGGATAAAGAAAACTGTCTCTATAGCTTGCCTAGATATGGCAGATGTGAGTTTGCCTCTCTGCACTGCTGCAACCCAAACCAGGAGTGTGTCTGAATTTGGTAAGTCCAGTGTTCCTGTACTGCTCTTTGCCTGGAGCTCCTCCATTCTAGCTATTCCATGTCCTGTAACTAATGAAACACCATTACAGTCAAGCAAAAATTTCCAGCTAGAACATTAGCCTGTTTGTCATCCTGCCCTTCTAGGGTGTGGGAGGCCTGGGTCTGAAAGCTAGTCCAGTAACTATTTGGTGTTGAAGTTCTCCAAAGTGGAGGAGACGCTGAGATTAGCCTTCCCCTAGGTCTGAGTCTTCTGCCTGCAATTTAGGAGATAGGGCAATAGGCATCCAGGCACTTGGATGCACAAGGGTGATGTCCCGGATGACTGCCCCCATGTGAAGGCTAGTACTCAATGGACTGTTTTCATCTGTGTGTGGAAAAACTTACGTAGGGCTTGTTTCCTTTTGCTGCAGAGTGGGAAAATTTGTGAAACCTCAGTTAAGTTCGTAGGATGGGAAAAGGAGAAACGCAGCAAGTGGAAGAAAAAAGAATAAAATTCCTGGCTTCTAGTCCCTGGGTTATTAAGCAAGCTAGAGCAGAGTGTGACTAGGTCACTGGCATTAGCATGTTCATGTGGTTACATCAGTGAAGAATAACATTAAAAATATAGAGTTGTCTGTGCCTCTCACAGTGCATAGAGAAAACGTGAAGGCAGATGGAAAGAATGAGTCCCTCAGCTGCAATGGGTTGATACCCTGTTGTAGCAGCTGAAAACTGTCCAGATTGATGCTGTGTTTCTGCTTCCTTAGAGTATCATTACACAGAGAGTGTCTTCTGTCTGCCTACATATTTAAAGGAAGAAAACCACAAAGCAATCAGTCTCTGGCTATTTTTGCTAATCAGAGGTCTGTGACAATCCCAAAAAGACACAAAAGTTGCTTATAACCTTCACACATTGAAAGCACTAAGGGTCAGTCACAAGTATTTCCTACTTTTTCACTTAGAGTGACTTTTTTTGCTTAACTTTCATTGTGGCTCTTTAAAACTCCCCCGGTATGGTCTAATTAGGGACATGCTTACTTGAAATTTCTGCATTCACACAAATACAAATACTTAATGCATGCGTTTATTCATAAATATGTTGTCTATTCTTATGCGTGTATGTGCATGTTAGTATATCTATGACATGTATTTATGTTTGTGTGAGTGGATGTATGAAGGCAAGCATTTCAAATATGTGTGTATTCAGAGGAACAGATTCAAAGACTTACCTTACATGGTATAAAATACACCATTATATAAATTGCAGAAAGAATTCCATATCCAAATTAAAATATGCTCCAGAAAGTATGTTCCAATTATTGAACCTAATATTTCTGTTAAATTTGTGAGAAACCATACAATTTTATTCATATTATCATCTACTCTTGCCTGAAAGCATAAAAAAATAAACTTAGCCACTAGCAGAGAAATGTGCAAAACACTATCAAAGAAATGGCAAAGGTCATTTCTATTGCCTACCTTTTTATGAGTTTCTTATTTGTCTTCTTTTTCTCATTGCAGTTTGTTTGTGTACATTGCTAAACCTTAATGGAAGAAAATATGAGGGGGCAAAATAAATATAAAGGAACACTCTGTTGTTCAACAGTGCTGAGCTGGTATTTCCATGAGTGATGTTAGATTCGTGTTTCAAATAAAAATTTGGAAGTCCACAAACAGAAGCTTGAGGCAGGTCTTTTGTTCTTTTCTTATCTTTCTTTTTCTACATTTAATAATTTCTAAAATTAGCATCTATTTCTGAATTAGCAGGATAAATGTATTATCATGAAACACAAGAGTACTGATTCTGGGAGGTACAGAAAAGAGATGCCATGAAACAGTCGGAGTGTATATTTTCTTCAATACTGTAGATGGCCCATTCCTCTGTGTATTGGATTTTGTTTGTTCAAGTTCAAATTCCAAACTTGCTTGTTTAACTCCTGTAATAATAGTAACTCACTAGGGTGTTACAAAGCAAACAATAACATTTCCAAGTGCAGGCGCCTAACATCAGGCACTGAACCCCCAGTTGAGATCCCTAGGAAAAAGGCATAATTTTTTGCTTTTAGTATCTCTAAAAAGGAGAAGCCCTTAACTTCGGAAAAATCAGTTGAAAGATCTTCTCAGCAAAGTGTCTTATATTCAGATGAATCTTTCTTGCTCAGTTGGAAAAGTGTATGAATACACGCTCAGGTTGAAGGCACATCTATAAATACAATCAGATTCTTAAGTGTATTGCTATATATGGACATCAATAAGTATTTCCTTGAATCAATCCCTACATGTTATTTTATCTGTCCTGAAATGAGATTTATAGATGCTTAGGCAATATTGACAGACATTATAGTCTCATAACCAACTCTATAGCCCCTCTTTACTTTTTAGTATAACTTTGGCTTATACCTTCTTGCTGCAAAACTCCTTCATGAAGTAAAGGAAACGCCATGTGGAATATGAGTGGAGTACTGGAAGGGACAGTTTATTCTTTGAGAAAAGAAAAACATCATTGGAAGTAAAAAATGGATAAGTTGACCTCAGTAAAAAAAAGTACTTTCTGTTTCTGCAGAAATACCATTCAGTAGATGACAGCCCAGGTATTTCCATCCTCACAAGAGAGTCCACATCATTACAAACTTAACAAAGTGAAAATGGTGGAGGAAGACTGAAATTACAGTAAGTGCCTACATATTCTGTGCAGATGAAGAGATCACATCAAGCGAAGCGAGTGCAAGAACTGGGCAGTCCTTGCCTCTCTATGGACATGGGACTGTTGATGAAAGTACTCTCCGAGGTCCTTGCAGAAGAGCAAATGGGCAGCCAAAACAAGGGTATCTGTGTTACTGGACAGTGCCTGAGCTCCAGCCAATCTCAGCTGCAACTCCAGGACCAATGCAAGATGTTTCTCTTGTATGCAAGGATTTGGGTTTGGAGGAAGCACTCCTCTGAAATGCCTGAAGAGTTAGGAGAGATTTATTCACAGGTTTTTCTATTTCCAACTGAAAGTAAGAATTTCCTGTAATCTCCTTAGTTTAAACAGTCTCTTATGAGACTTCCAGCATAGTTTTTCAGATCACAAAGTTTAAATATCTCAAAGTTTAGATGTTTAAACTAACACTGGACTGACACTGGAATCTCTGTGATTCACCAGGGCTTGTGTTATAGACAAGGGAATAAATGCTGAAAACTCCACTCCAGCACTGTAAACCATGTGTCTGCTTGCAATGGTGTATTTTAAGAAGTTTTCATATTTTTTTCCACCTATAGAAAAGGTTAGAGCTGGGCAGGAAACATTTTCTCAGTACTGTGAAACTGTTTATGGTTGCAACTATTTTTCCCATTGGAATGAACCCAAGATCCTTTTAAAGTTTTTCACAGGAAGAAAGCACATCACTGAATGCTTAAAAGCCTACTCTTAGTGAATTAGACCAGAGGCCTTCCACATCTGAGCATTGGCTGCTTGGGCTGGATTTTGTGTATTTCTGTCTCTCTCTTAGTTAAAACCAGGAATTCCTTCTTGATTAAAAACAAATAATCAAATAACTCTGGATCAACACTATAAACAGTCAATACTAATGATCAAATGATTATAATTTTTATCTATTAATGATTAAACTGTTTATCTATTTCCTCTTGAGGCTTTGAATTCTAGAAAAATCCATACATGAGCCTGTTGGACTAATATTTTCTATCACCAGATACAGCTTTTATGATTAAAAAGAAGGGGAGACTTTTATACCACAATGAAAACTGTTGTTTATGATTACTATCTCAAACTGGTTTAAATCCCTGTAGCAGAGACCTTTGCCTATCCCTAAAACTGCTCTCTTTTATGTCTAACCAAAACTTCTCTAGCCAATAACTAGGGTTGAGATGTTTCATCACTGACCTAGAATAAAGGTAACATGAAAGCCATATTTGCTTTCACCTGGTTCTGGGCTGAATTCAGCTCTGATTTCTGGCATAAACTAAGCTGCAACTAAGCACTGGCTGCTGACTCAGCCACTTTTATCTTCTCCCTGACCCACAAACACTGGTCTAGTTCAGTCAATTCCCCTTCCTACCAATATATCTATGAGCATGCATCTAAAAAAAAAAATTTCTCTATTTGCCTTCCAGCAAAATAGTTTTGTCTGTCTGCTTTTCCTAGGTTGCTTTTGAAAGGGACTTTCCTTTAACTGTGACTTGTGCAAGCAACTACATGCATCATTTCTGTTTGATAAACAATAAAATAATGCTAAATTTAAAACATTCTTTTTGTTAACATATGTAGCTGGAATGCTGAAGGCTGTTCTGGTAGTAGCGAGAGATCTTGCACACATTTATTTATCTGGTTAAACTTTGCGGCTTGTCTTTAAAGCCAGCAACGTCTCAACCCCTAGCAGCAGAGCACAAGTAAAGGCAGATGGTTGAATGAAGCAGAAAGACTGACTATAAAAAGCTCAGCCTTCCAATAACGTTGCTGCCTCCCAAATTTTTCATACAAATCACTCCATTTTGCCTTCCAGAGACTCACAATTAAAATTCTATTCTGCCTGTCTAATCAAGACAGCAAATCTATTGAATTGCATAATGCTAGGGGATAATCAAGGAAGGATGTGACATGAATCTATTTTTCTCTACAGGTAGAAATGAAATATTTTCTCTCCATTTGTGAAAACAGATGAGTGGCCTAACTCCCCGTTCTTGCTCTTGCTACCCTCAGCACCAGCCCCGCTTCGATGCCCAGGCCTGCTCACCAAGCGCGAGTGGCACCAGGCAGAGCAGGTGATGCTGATTCAGTGGTGGCACTGGTGGTGTGGCAGAGGCACTGCCCTCTGCTCTGAGAAGTTACTGAGGAAAAAAATGGCCTGCAGGGGCCCATTCTGCAGTCTGTGGGTTCTCATAAAACGCCCTTAACTGAAGGGCCAAACTGAATCCTGGAGCAAGAGCCCAGCACTCCCACTGAGCTGCTCCAAGAGGAGCTGCATGTGCCTATGCTGCGGCTGGAACTGGCACCTACCTTCCTATTCCCCAGTAAACGCCTGTGTTCCAAGGTGTTCCAGGCTCCTTGAGTGTAAAGCAAGGCAGAGGACTGGGCTGAATTGGTTTGTAACCCAATCATGCCTAATGCAGTTACAGCAAAAACAAGGCTGGGGGAGTTTCAGCCGTGCTCCTGCGCAACATCAGGAATTTGATTTGTGCCGATCTCATCATTGGGCGCAGGCAACAAGGAAAACAAGTCCTTGCTGTGGTTTCTTTACTGAGCCTAACAAACCACATCTGATAAGCCATATAATTTGCTACAGCAATTTGTGCCAAAAATAAAAGGCTCAGTCCTAGAGCGCAGCACGTTTCTGAGAAAAACAGCACTCCACCCCTTCCCTTTGTAGCATCTCCCCTGCTCGTGCTCTTGCCTCCTCAGCGCGGCTGCCCCAGCTGGCCGATGCACTGCCACAGTGCCGTGTCGCGCGCTGCTCCCCGGACTCCCTTTGTCTCCTGGGGAGGAGAATCCAGAGGATTAGTGCAGGCTTTTTTGGAGGAGGCAGCAGCATGATGGCTTAAACAGCAGAGGGGTTTGGCTGAGTGGCCCTTCAGCAAAGGAAGCTGAAGGTCTCCTAAATCCTCGAGTAATAGGCTGCCCAACCTCCCTGAAAATCAGGAGTTTGGGGCATTGTTTATTTGGCAAAGTTATTCTAAACTTGTAAGAAATGTTTCCCTTTTCAGTTCAGTGACCAGAAAAGGAACTCGTTCTTCATGTGTACTTTACATATTAGGCCCCCGATGGAGAAAAAAAATTCCTAAGCCTTTTTGGGGTTGTTTTCTTTTTCTTTTTTTTTTTTTTCTTTCTTTGTCCTGCTGCTTATGGGTGGGGGGGGAAAGAAAGCAAACAACACCAAGTCGTGAAGAATGCAGGCTGTCAGCTCGGCTGTGGAATAACTCAGAGTTAAATGTGAACCACTGCAGCATGTTTTCTAATTTGGATTTTGCCAAGGTTACCTTAAAAACCTTAATGCTTTTTTGCAGTGTTTACAGCAAAACCCCGCAGATGTGCTTCTCCGTTATTAGAAGGAAAACACACGAGAAGGGAGGTGGGCTAGAAGGAGAGGAGAAGGAAAGGTCAATGATTTTAATTCTACCTCACTGAATTCCAAAGTTTGAAGGGATCTATTTGCTTGAAAGGTCACGTTATGGAAGGTGAGCACCCTGAATGTGGCGTGTTTGGAGGTTTACAGTGGAATAAACAAAAAGGCAACTCACCAGGATGTTTGTGTGTCAAAGGTGACCCAAAACCTGCCTTGCTTTGCAAAGCTGCTCAGCCCTGTGCAAGCGCAGTGGGATCAGGGCTGGAGTGTAGAGGCAACAGACTGGCGTTTGCTTTAACTCCTTAGATACGCCACGTCCAGAAGCCAGCAGGATTTTTTTTTTAATTGAAAGCACCTAAATGAGAGGGTGACATGCTTCCTAACAGAATTCCTTGAAACTTTCAAGGCTTGCACTTTAGATTATGTTCCCTTGAACATAAAATGTCTTAGGGAAGCAAGCACATACAGCGTTATGAAAATCCTGCTGCTGATAGTTTTGGAGGGCAAATGCATCATCTTTTAGTCCTTTGCTTGTACAGCACTGAGCACAATGAGTTCCTTCCTTAATTGGGGTATCTAAGCCCTACACTAATACAATGCTGAATACTGCCAATATGAGTTGCCCTTCAGAAAAGTTACCTGGAAGGAAGTGAGACCCATCATGGTGTCATAAAAGTCCTTATTTAACACCCACTTCCCCTGTCCTTTCCTCCCGCTATCTGATTCTTCCTTAGGTCCTCAGGGCATTCATGTATTTTAACTATATAACACTGCTAGGAGGAAGGAAAGTACTTGCAGGAGGACAAGGACTGAGGCATACGGTAGAATAAGTGACTTATACAAGGTCATGCAAGAAAACTGAAGCTGAGCCAAGAACGGAGAGTAAGTTTCTTGAGGTCCCGTGCTTTGCCCATTTAACTGTTCCGTTACCTGTTTGCTTAAGCTGAAGAAACAGCTGCAGACAAGCACCTATGCACATGCATGCGTACATGCATGCACACCCTTTTCTAGAAAAGACATTGTGTCTGCAAACTCAGACATTTGGAAATATCAGGCAAAGTGTGTCTATCTACCTTTGATTTTTAGCTCTGTGGTCTGTATGTTTCAATGCATGGTGCATAACCAAACTGAACAGTTTTTGAAATTGTAGCACATGGAGCAAATGCAGTCTTAAAAGGGACATTCATCTGGCAACATTTGGGTGTTCATCTCAGAAATAAAGTACACCAAATTCTAAGTCCCTGCCCAAAAGTGCATGGGCTAAAGGGCTTTCAAAGGAATCATCCCTGGACTATTTTGACACGAGCAATAGCCTATTTGCCCCCTTGCCTCATTGTCAGAAATGTCTACTTGAGGCAGTAGTACTTGAGGCTGAACATTTCCAGCCTGAACCATTAAAGTCTGGCAGTCACAAGCAATGGTAAACAAGATTGTGTAATGGTGTCAGCAGCTTTAGGAATAGCTAGAGCTATCCAGCCTGTGTCTAATCCTGCAGCAAGTTTGACTTGGTAACTAGACTTTCCTCCTATATCCATGAAAACAGCCGAAATTTTGTCTCTGCCTTAAATGAGAGCAGCATTAGGCCTTTCAGAAAGCTCCTCTAACTTTTTTTTCAAAGCTGTACTCAATGAGCATGTTTTGGAAATACATCAGCATGACCTTTCAGCAATGTGCCAAAAAATGGGGAAAAAAAAGGAAAGACTTTGGGAACTGCCAACCAGGAAACATTGTTTTGTTTGTTTAAAAAAGAAAAGCAGAAACACGTCCAAGAATTTTTGTATAAGTTAGAGGCTAAGTCACTCTCCTTTATAATCACTCTTCTTTTTCTGGATACTGTATTTTCGGTGAGGGTAGATAAAATCTGGCAACATGGTCATTGGCTCCAGGTTTGGATTCAGTCACCTTGACACTCATCTGCCTCCATAAAGTTTCATCTCCCAAACCCAGTGCAAGTTCACCCAGGAAGGGAAAAAGAAAAAGGGAAGGGGGATGGGAAAAAAGTCTGTCATCTACACAGTAAAAATCTAAATAGCAGCTTCTGTCATTTCTCAGTGAAGAAAATGTTAGCAATGGCCAAGAAGTGCAATAAAATGCCATAAATCACACAGCTTTATTTCCTGCATAGGAACCCTCCATATAGATGAAGTCCTGGCAATTTCTGGATACACACAGGTTTTGCATATGTGATTATTTCATCAGACTATGTTGTACCAAGTGCTTTCCTGATGCTCTCACGAAGTAAATTGAACTGACACCAAAAGGTGAAAAACTGTGTACACTACTCCTTCACCCTCTGCTTTTCTCCCCACCGCTTCCCCTTCCCCCTCGCCGGCTGTTTTGCAGTGTCAGCCTTCCATGCATGAGCAGTTAGCTACAATCTGTGGAAAACCCCTCCTCAGGAGTCAGGGACCTTGTGCAAAGCCATATTATTTGGCTATTCTACATGCGCTCCGGGTGCATTTCTTATTCTCATGCTGCACTCTGTTTATATTTCAGCTCATTTCTCATTTTTCATGGGAAGGAAGAAAGATACTAGCAGGTAACAAGGGGTCCTTTAAGTATTTCCTGATTCCTGCTTGCTAATTTGACCCTGGAACATACTGCATTTTGTGGGGGTTCTCCACACAATGTGCTTTTAATAGTAGCACAACTCTTTTACTGAAGTTTTATGTTAAAGTGAAAAAAAAGTTCAAAGAAATTAATAAATTCTTTTATTGTTAATTGCTAATGTAAAGTGGAATAACTGACATTTCTCTAATTTCAAGTTAGTGTGACAAACCAATCTCCACATTTCCCTTAAAGCTTAGTAGTTTTTTCTTATACTTTCTTATAATTGTTCAAAGGGATACTGCATTTTAATTTAGACCCCCGATATGATCTACTTTCAAATTTATTCTGATTTCATAAAAAATTACAGATATCTTCTTTTATTTCAAGTGTCTCTTTCCTCACAGAGTAATTAAAAAATTCCAAACTGTCAGTGTTTATGTAAGACCTATTAAAACCCTCCCTAACATTTTATGCCCCCTCTAGGTTTAGAGCTGCAGCAGCTAACAAGCACCGAGCCAAATTCTGCCTGTGTAACACATATGCAGCTTATTCTGACCTTAATGAGAGTAACATGCATAAGTCTAAAGACCAGAATTTGACCCATTTTTTTTTCAGAATGGGAAGGGGCTCAGATGCATCCTCTTTTGCCTATTTTGCTCTTTTGATGGATGAGTGCAGCACCCTGGCACAAACAATTGCGGTATAAATCCCAAATGTAAATTTAGTGTTAATTTCAAGGTCTATTAGCAGCACCACGAAAAAAATAAATGTTTGACAGGACAAAATCTGCAGGGGAAAAGAAAACATTATTCTCAAGCTTTAGGGAGGCTATTATTACAAACAATGGAGAATCGATAAATTATATTTAATACTATTAAGAGTGCTTGACAGTGTTCCTTTGAGTGAGCACAGGGAGGTTCTGAACAATGTGTAACTGTAGCTCGTACACCAGGCGCTCTTTAACTGTTGATCAGGTCAAGTTAAGAACAATCCACAGAGCATTCTTGGAAGAGCTATTGGAAAGCACTCTGTGCTGAACACACATACATTAATAACTGAAACACTGCCTTTTTTTTTTTTTGTCTTTTTTTAATCTTTTCTTCTGAGCTTGCTATGCTTAATTTTTAGGACAGTCAAGTGGGCTGGTGTGCACGCTCCGTTTTTGTAATTTGAAAGCGAGTGGAAAGACAAAAGCAAACAGGCTTTTGGCTACAAAAGGATGACCTTCCTCTTAAAGAATTTAAGTCTTTTAACTTCAGAGAGGAATGAAGCAGGAATTCTGTTTTTATCAGAAAACTAACATGGAGAAGTAAGGGGGGAAGGGAGGGAGGGAAGAGACATCTTCTTCCTATCACTCCGGTGCTTTCAAAGATCCGTCTTTCCCAGAACTACCTCTGTGGCAGGAAAATATAATTATTAGCAGCTGTTAAAACAAACAAACAAGCCCCAAAAGCATGCACCAGGACTGGCATGCCTGCGCATGCCTGGCTGCTCTGGCCTATTGCTGCTCTGAAAACTTAGGAAGAGGCCTCACTTTCCCACCCTGCCGCCCATCCTCAGCGCTGGCAGAGCCGGAGCATGGTAGGGCAGATGGCAGCAGTGGCCAGGGAAGTTAATTTTAGCCCCTTTACTTTACAAATGCCACGTGCGCTGAGTGTTTGATGAGCAAGCATCGATTCTTTTGCTCCTTAAACATGCTTCCCCCTAAACAAAGAGCAAAAGAGATAAGTTATTTCAGCTCTAGAGAGACATGAGAGAACAAACAAAACAACAAACAGAGTAAATGCAGAAATTTTCCTGCTGCAGGGAAAGGGGGCAAAAGCTGTAAAGCTCTTGCCTACCCTTGTGGCTTGAAAAATACTAAAATTGCTATATTTTGCTGTGAAATGGTGCCATTCTTGGAGTCACACAATAGCATGTAGATCTTTCTCTCTTACTTCTTAATGTGAACCTCTGGGGCTTATATTCAAGGTAAAAGTTTATGAACACGATCCTGGGAATCTATAAAATCAGAAAACAAATATAAGCAATCCCACATGAATTGTTTATTAAGATTGCATGATTTTTAAGCAGCTCTTATGGCTCCTTGGGCCTGTTCCATGGTTGTGGATGCTCAAGGCTGGCAGCATAATTCCTAGCTGCTCCCTGGGACTTCTTTCTTTCTTTCTTTTTTTTTTTTTATTATTTATTTCTCATGAGCTGACCCTAGGCAGCTCCATGCTTGCTGCTCCCGCAAATTCCTGCTCTGAAACGTGGCTCATTCAGTAACACGGCAAAAGGGCATAGGTAGGCTTTCAGCCCTGTGGATACGAATGCCAGAATTGACTGGATTCAAAAGGCACCATAGCAGACACTGGGAGCAACTGGAAATGTTCCTGCTTCCAGCAGTTTGCGCCCTCTCTCCGCTCAGAGTTTTCCCTGCCCAACAGAGCTGGCAGAGCTGGGTGTGCCCAGCTCAGTCAGTGCTGCTCATGGACTCCCGTGTCTGTGGGAGGCTGGGAGGAAGAGACCTCACCCAGTAAAGGGGCAGTACACAAAATGAGTGACATTTCTGACAACAGCTAAGCTTGCTGGTGTCTTTTCCATGGATAATAATTGGCAAATGTCAAAGTATTGAAAATATTTAGCAGTAATTAAGAATGTGACTGAACCCTGAAAGTTGGAGTTAAATCCAGACATATCCCTTCATATATTGGGTCAAACTAGCTCTAACTATTCCAAAACTTTGCAGCTTGGACCCCTCTCCACTGATAATGATGGTCAGTCTTGTTATCATGGACCTCTTTCTTTGTCCTTTTCCTGCCTGCCAGGCAAAGAAACTATGCTGCATACATTTTCTTCTTGACCCTTCTTGTCCTTTTCTCAAGTGCCTCTTATGTTGGTTAGATAAAAGGTAGCACTGTTCTAAAATGCTGCCTCTGTAGTTTTGCTATGTAAAATGACATTCATTCGCAAGAGTGGTAAGAAAATAATGATCTCATTAGAAGAGAGTTTAGCTATGTACCGGGTCCTCTCTGTAGTGGAGATTAAATAGCAGCTACAAACAATAGTCATTTAAACAAAGAGCCCGCATCAAAGTTATTATCTCTCTTTCTGCCCTTCAAGAACATCATCAGAAATTGATCCTCTCACCACTGCACATTTTCATGAAAGGTCCTGAATTTTAAGCTTCAAACACTAAATGTTTTTTTTTATTTATTTTTATTTTTTGATGTGTGTCTATACGTGTGTTCTCAAACTAGCTCCTTGGGTTGGTGTTTTCAACTAATTTTTGGTAACATTTCACTTTTCTGTATAATAAACTTCCTCAATTGTTTTTATTTTTCCCTCAGAAGGAAAGAAAATAAATTCTAACTTAATATCAGAGGTAAAATGCCAGAAATAATTAAAGAAAATAATAGTGTAAACAGCATTCTCCTTTCTACATCCAAGGACTGCTTGGCGTACATGCCTACTGGACATTTGGGAGATTGAGTGCAAGTTATGGATGCTGTGCAGGCTGTAGTCAAGCCTGTGAGAAGAAGGACAGCTCTGGGGAAACTGGGATCTTCCCACAGGCTGCTGGCACTCAGTTCATGCCTGATCTGCTGGGAATTTAAAGCTATGTGGCAACACAAACAGCACAGAGGCACTGGAAATCACAACCACGCCTCTCTCCTCCAGGCCGATAAACCCTACCCTTCAATGGCAGGAAGACCTTCCTGATACTGTTCTCGCAAATGATAGTATATCGTGTGTTTTCTTTCTGAAACAAGAGCATACTTTGCTTGGCAGATCACTGCTCATGGTAGATATCTCTTTTACTCTCATCCAGCTTTTGAGCATCTGATGGGAAGAGACAAGTAGAGCAACACATACAGGAAGATATTGGTTAAAATTTGTAGTGCTGCGTTGCTGCTTGTTCCCTTGTAGTTGCTGTCTTGTGGCATCACGGAAGTGTCTGCTTTTTGGTGAGGATGACAGGCAAACATGCCTGCAGCAAATCCCAATTATCTGATTTGTGGTTGACTCAAGATCAGGTGTATATTCTCCATAATTTAGGAAAAGCACCCCTTGTGAGAACCTGTAGTCCATGAAGCTCACTGTAGTTGCTGAATATGCTTCATGATTCTAAATATTTTTGTTCAATGTGAAGACCCAGATCAGTTAGTCCCCAGAATACAGAGATATCACAGCTTTTTAGAAGGCAAATGTATCTGTGCAATCTCCAGCATTCGCAATGACCTCCACAATGACAATTATATCCCTCAGGAAATTTGAAAGAAAAATGTCAGACTTTTTCATATACATTCCTGTGAAAAGTGAAAATTGAAGTAATAATTTGGTTAAAAACCTTTATCTGTGATTTGGTCTGATCTGAATAAATTTACTGGAACCCCCTTTGTGATGGAGGAGGTTGTAAAATGTATTTTTTTTCCCTTAAAAGTACATTTTTATTGAAAGGGACGTTTTTATCTTTTAACTGAAAAAACATTTTGACCAGCTCAGCTATAGACATAAAAGTGCCCAAATGCTAGCAGGGCTAAATGCCTGACCTCTGATCTGGAGAAGTTACTGAATGCATAATGTCGAAGAATATCAAAAAGGGAACAAAGTGTAATAAAAAGATAATAACAGTGACTTCCACTACCCACATACAGTCAGGAAGAAAGCTATCTAAGGACATTGTAATACTCAGAAGCAGAAAAAAAAAAAAAAAAAAAAAAAAAAAAGAAGGAAAGGACAGAAAAATTATGGTT
>NW_010586454.1:16392-34747 GCF_000705375.1 Tinamus guttatus | reverse complement strand
GCAGGAATGAAGCCAACATAAAAGAGTGCAAGAAATGATAAGGAAAAAGATGATGGAAATTCTCAAGAATAGCAATTAGTTGATAATAAGGGTTTATTTAAGTATTTGAGTAGCTGGAAGCCTGTCTGTCCAAGAGATTTCAAGGGGGCAAAGAGAGCAATTAAGGGAGTATTTTGAGGGAATTTGGAAAATTTATTTGCCTGCCAGCAGGTCAGATGGTACAGAAGAATTCAGTGAATTTGGAGAAGAGTTAATTTCCCATCAGTCACATGAAATGGTACAAAAGAGCACTGCCTGTGCAGCCGTATCACCCTCCCCACTAGTTATCTCAGGTTGTGGCTTGGAGCAGCTTTGCTGGAGCAAGTAACAACCTGTAAGGCAGGAACTTGTGGGAAGTGGACAGGAACTTGTGTGACCAGGCAGATCTCCATAGGAGCTGGCTCTGTTATCTCTGTGGATTTTGCCATATTGCTGCCAGTCTCTGGGAGCTCAGCTCTGAGGGCTTGTCCTGCCTCTCTGAGGCGTAAGACATTAAGGAGAACGCCAGCTCTGCAAAAGGTGTGCAGCAGCAGCAGCAGGTCTTCCACACCTTTATTCATCGTGGCCCCAGGTTTTACTTAGCAAAACTTCCTTCACCCGCAGTACATGTTGTCTCTGACACAGTGTATGGCTACTGTACCTTGACTTTCAATTAAATTAAATCCTATTATAATCACTTTCTTTATAACAAATCCTCTTTAACACCTGAAAAGCTCAGCTCCCATGGGTGCAGTGCTGTGTTCTTGAAATCAAAACCAGAAGAATTCTAATGGAAATGCATTAACTAGGAGAATACTTTGAAAATGTAGTTTATATGAAAGGCCTTCAATGTGCAGCTTACATTCAAATAGTGGGGGCAGAAAAACATTTCTGGAGCCAGGCACTTGTACACCAACTGCCTTAAGATGGAGCATCTGAATCACTATGTTATCACAGTAAAACATCTTGTATGGAAAATCATCACTATCCAAAGACAGGTCAAGTACAGGCTATCTAAGTACTATTATTATAGAACTCAATGTTTTCCATCAAAACAGGAGCAAGAATTTGAAGAGATTTACAGTGATGACCATAAAACTCAGTGATGTAGTGAATAAACTGTGAAACCTCTTTATACATATATGTATATATATATATATATATATTTGGTTGACAAGAACACACTGCAAATATTTTGTCTTTTTTTGTTACAACTCTTTTCACTGTTCTGCCTTTCCAGGAAAGAAAAGAGATTTTGCTCACCATCCATGTAATGTTTATTCCTTTATTGCATGGAAAGTTACCTTATTTCTGCTATCCTGACACCCCTCTAAGCTGGGATAGACAATGGCGTCTATTGAAATGAAAAATAATGATTCTATCTCCCTTGGATGGGGGAAAGAGAGGGAGACCTTCTAACATAGGTGCAAATGAGCTACCTCCATCCAAACAATGGGCACTTGTTGAGGGAAAGCAAATAAAACTGAATGACATTCCCAAATTAGCTTTTACTATAGTGTCTTCGTTTTGTTTCTAGTTTGCTAGTGGAGTTTGCTGAGAGAACTTGAAAGTCTGAGCTATAGCTATTCAGTTCTAGTCACTTGTGGGCTCCTCTTGCACACTGGTGAAACACTACCTAATAGAAAACATCTTTTTGTATTATTCCTAGCAGTAGAAAAGTCCTCAATCCTCCTGTTATCTTATCTGTGTACTTGTTCTTTGTGTTTTTGGTAAAAGACCACTATATAGAGGTACCCAAGCAGAAAAGACATTGCAAACATAGCAGTTATTATGAATGTTTTCTTGCATAGGTCTTGCTTGTGAAATAACTGAACACGTCCACTGTAGTTTACATAACCCCACCGGTACAAATATGCCAGAATACTTTTCGGGAGACTATGTGATGGTGATGTAAGAGGCATTTCTCTTCTGATTTCTAGTGCTAGTACTGAAAAACACTTGGCTGAGCTGGGAGGACTGGTCATAAAGTCCTCTGAGATCACATGAACAAAAAAAATAATGAAATCATGGTCATGTTTTTCAAGAACAGGAACTGCCTTCAGGCCCACAGGTCTGGGTACAAGTAACATGCATGGAATTTCTGCAGCTACTGTATTTTTCAGGGATTTCCCCTTCAGATCTTCTGCATTTACTTCAAGTTTTGAACTTTCTAAGGCACTATGTTGCAATGTGTTTTCATGTGCAGACCATATGTTGTCAACCAGGTGGATGGGTCATTGCGCCCTCAAGGCATGATCACACCTGTTGGCAGCATCTCTGATTTAAGCAGATCTCCCATCAGCCCAGCAGCTTGCCACTTGCTTGACCTTCTTGCTTGTATTATGGCTCCTACCATCTTCTCAACTCTGCTCCTTTGCGGGCCCGCTTGTGAACTGCTCCAGGGAATGGTCTTTAGATCAGCTTTTAGACTGTGAAACTGCATCCTGAGGAATTGAAGTCTGTCATTTAAATATGTACACACATTTCTCATTGATTTTCATAGTAGGCAGACAGAAGTATACACTGGCAGGTTCTGCCTGATAGCGTCAGAAACAGGGCAAAGACTGATGACTTTTTTCAATGGTGAATGTGCCCCAGGATGTAATGCAATACAGTTTTCAAAAGGAAAATAAGTATTATTTTCTCTATATAAAAATCTTTTTATAGGTTATTATATGTACAATTCTCAGGAAGGAGCATGCTTCTCTTTGCTATGTGGAGCTAAAAAAAATGTCTGAATTTTGTGGAAAGGTTATGTAACTGTACTCTTTCTTTAAATAGTACTTTTTATTTGAACTGCTTACTTTCTTATTGGTAAGGAAAAAAAAAAAGAATGCCTATTTTCCTACCATGAAAGGTAATTTCCAAAAGGCTGTAATTAGTTCATGATAACTCTGCCTTCTGTCATGGTTTCTCAGTTGAAATGGAAGAGAGATGGACCCTTTTTCATTGTTAAACCCAAAATATAGCACATAAAGGAAGGGACCTGAAAGGAATCATATGACAGGACGTATCCTTAGGTCTAAGAAAATGATAGTGCAGCAGCATTGTGGATTCCTGACTTTTCACTTTGATTACCAACTTTTGGAAAACTTAAAAGTGGCAACTGTCATCTATTTCTTTGCTTATCTCTCCAGAGAAAGAACTAGAAGCCTTATAGGAAAGATGCATAGTTCAAGCACTAATGGAGAGATAAGAAGAAAGATATTAAAGCTCTCATCCTGAAAAGTGAAACCAGCAAAGTCAATAAAGTCATATATGTTTTTGCTCTCTGAGGATCAACTGAGTTCAACATCAGTTTTTGGCCCTGAGAAGGGAAAGGGATATTAGCATAGGGAAAAAGACTGGTAGCCAGTGAAGTAAAAGGAAAGGAAAGAGAAGAGCAAGGAAGGAAGGAAGGAAGGAAGGAAAGAAGGAAGAAGGAAGGGAGGAAGGAAGAAAGAAAGAGAGAGAGAAAGAAAAAAAGAGAGAAAGAAAGAAGGAAAAAGAGAATGAAGGGTAATAAAGAATGAAGTCTGATGAAAAAGAATGGTCTGGTGGAAAATATATTTACACAAATAATCACGTTTGGTTTTGGCTGATGTTTTCAAACAGTTTATGAACAAATGATCATTTGTGGCAATAGTGTAAAGTCTTTATATAACCTGGGGAATACTCAGTGAGGACATAGACTCCTTTAAGTAAAAAGCTTCTGTAACAAGTTTATTTCACACAAAGAAAAGAGAAAGTAAAGAAGTATGGGAAGAGGAGAGAATGCCTAAAATCTCACCATCTCGCACTAGCCTTTCTCATATGTTCTTATAAAAAAACACTGCCAACAAGCAATTTATTTTTAATAATAAACACATGATGCAGCCATTTCTGTTACATTCAGTAGATTATGATCATGGATAAAGAAGGAAGAAATATCCTCTGAACAAAGGTTCCTCTTTACATGAAGATATATCTGATCCTAAAAAAATGATCTTGTAAATAAATTTTGGGCCTATAAATAGAACTTAATTTTAAAAGGCTTATTTAAATAGGCCCAAACCACAAAATAGAAGTTTATTGAGATAGGTTTTTTAAATAGCAGTTTATTTGAGCAGGCACAAGCCACAGATTTCAAATCCAAATTTAGAAAACCCCAAATTTTAGGAGTGTTTGGAGCTATGGTTTTTGTTTCATCCCATTTTAATGCTAGGGGTTGCTTGTCATTCAGATTAGGGTTCACATTTCATATGTATCCAAAATATGGAGTTTTATTCTATGCTTTGATTTAAAACCATAACTAGCGAATGAACAAAAACCTCTCTATTTTTTTCAACTTGTTTTAATCAAATCCCACAATTTTCCTCAGTAGTTTGGTTGTCGTTCTACATTTAACAACCGTTTTTAACCTGAGGTGTTTTAATAACCATAAAGACATTGACCATTAAGGTAATGAAATTAGTGAAGGTAGGAAAACTATAAAAAATATTGCAAGATATTACTACACAAGCATCTAAGGGGATTGAAAATATTGTATGGTTTATTACTTGAGAAGCAACATGGGATACTGTAACTAAAATCTGTTTCATAATTCATGGACACAAGAGGGTAGACTTATGGTTGTAAATGGTGTAACTCAGCATAAATTTAATGGAACTATGCCAGTTTATAACAGGAGGCTCTCTGCCTCTCGAAGGGGTTGACTTTGGCTTCTGAAAAGATTATCAACACAGTTGTAGTCTCTCCCACTGCACTGAAGGTGAGGAGCTTGCTTGGTGAGAAAAAGCAGTGCTGTCCTCTGGGACATTCTGACCCTGGCTGTGCTTTGCCTTCACAGTGGTCTAGGTAGGGCCAGTGAAGAAATTAGATGCTTTCGTTTTGCTCTTTGTGAAAAGGACGAGAAAAAAGGCTATTGCTAGAGCAGCACCAGTGTTGGTGTGACCGCTTACAATGCTGGAGAGCAGAGCCAAGAGGGCAGCAGGGAGTATGCAGAGAGTGTGCAGCAGCAGTTCCTTGCCTGGCGTGTCCAGCAATGAAGGTGGTTTCATGTACTGAGCTGTGCAGTGAGGCTGTCCAGGTGTTCAGTCGCTATGGAGCGTGGGGCACAGTCATGCTAAGAGGCAACACCAGGGTTTGCTGTAGGGTGCGTGGGTCTGAGTTTTCAGGGATGATCTCAAGGAAGCATCTAGTGGAGCAGCCCCCTTCTCATAACAGCTCTTCTTTGGTGGTCCCTGCTCTAGAGAGAGGGTGTAGGAAGCAGACAGGATGAAATAGAGGCGAAGAAACATGGGTGGAAGGAGGGCAAGGTAAATATAGCAGTTAATGATGAAAATACGTGTGACGTGCTTTTCAGCAGAGCTCCTGGCTAAATCTCATGAATCATTCTGCTTTGCAGAAGCAGAAAAACTTGCCATGTGAAAAGCAGGCTCATATTCCCAGGGAACTGCAAGGATCCTTTTTTGATGCACCACAGCTTGTTATTGTTACAGATAGAAAGGTGCTAGGGAATGACACCACCTTGCTCAATGAATCGCCCCTTTGGGCTCAATTCTGTTTTTCAGCAGCAAAGTATGCTACAGGCTCACTGACTGAAAACCTCGTCCTGTGTGTTGTGTTTTTTTGTCATTTTCTGCAGTGTTGCTGGGATCTTTGCTTCAGATCAGGTCTTCTCTGAAAAAACAACATTAAAAAAAAAAAAAAAGTCCAAGTCCTCTGAGACTGAAAGTTCCTGAAATTCCCTTATTGAGGTTGCTTTGTTTTATCCTTTCGTTACTTTGATCACACTTTCTGACTACACATGAGAGCTCAAAATTTTAGTGGAGGGGTGTAACAGTCTCACCAGGTATTTAGTGATTATTAAAAAAAGATGGGTGAAGATTCTGGAGATGTACAGAGGGAATCCTTAACTTTTTTGAAACTACATGGTCCTTAGTGGACCTCTTATGGATTCCTTGTCATTTTACTCCTGTGATTCAGTATTTAGCATGCCTATCTTCCAGATAATAGCACCTCAGAAGAAGAAAAATAACTTTTGCTTGACATTTGGCTAGTTTCTCATTTACACTTGCTCAAAAGCCTGGTTTTCCAGACTGTGACATCCTCACATTTTAGGGCTTGCAGGATAAAGACCAGATAATATACTGGAAAGAATGCAGTTTCTCTGTGGAAGCAGAACTAAGCACTCAATTTTAACCAGGTGAATAGCTACAAAATTAAAAATATATATATTTATAGAACTGTGATGCAGTGTTTTAGAAATTTTAAATATCTCCCAGTGCAGCTTTAGTAGGTTACTGGAGACTTAGAAGGAAGCTAAGCTCAATTAATGTGAGTCAGTATGATTTTTTTCAAATAGCAGATAGCCTTTGAGTTTCAGGAACGTGTCTCCTGCTTTTGGCAAAGGTTGATGAGTAATATATATTCCTTGTGTGTTCAACATGAGGATCAGACTAAAATTAACCCCATTCTAAGGTAGAAGGTAGCCAACTTGACACTGTGATCCATTATGCTAAAGAGAAATGTTTCTGTCTAAACCCAGAGGTAAACTGCACAGACAAGAAGTCATTGAAATGAATTATGTGGCCAATCTTGTTAGGCCTAGGTCAGGAGTGGAGATATCTCTCTATTTCTGTCCCTCCACCTCCTAAGTACATTTAGCCTTTACACTATTAGACTTCCCTGGGCCCTTTTTTAAAATGTCACCTACTCTACAAATTCCAGCATTTTGTATTTTTAGATGCTGGGGTCAGGATGAGTGCAAAAATAATGACATTTCTGCCCTTACAAGTAATTCCTTCATTTTATTGCTTGTAGGAATGAGCCATAATATGGAGTGAAGGAAAACTGCTTAACCATTTTAACCTCTCACAGTCTGAGAAAGAAATTGCAAAGAAAACGAGTCTTTTCCTAAGCTGATAACCCTCCTTGTACCTACCACCTTCATGAAAAACCTCTTCCTAGCATGCCTGTGAAGCTACTTGGATGGCGGACAATGGGGGAGTGTATTGTCAGGTATTATGTTCATCTAATCTTTCTGGAAAGCAGCTTCAGCAGAAAACGTGATTTGATACTGTTATTTCACCAATAGTTATTTTTTTATTTCATGTATTGCTTCCTTTCTTTTTTGTCTTTTTTTTTTTCTTTTTTTTTTCTCCTTCAGGAAAAGGTCAAATGCTTATTCTAGGCCTCTCTTCCTGCCTTTGAATTAAAATCCTTCTCTTTCCCCTGTTAATGTTCAAGGCTATGTCAACACTCTTGGACTACTTGTAGCAAGGAATTTCTCTGTGGAATCAATTGTTACTGTCCAACCCCAACATGCAATTTGTAAATGACAAGATCTTGCCTACTTTTTTTTTTTTTTTTATCCCTAAGAGATATTGCTCATTTCACAATAATTTCCATTTTAAGTGCAGAAATATTTTTTTCAAAATAGCAAAATCTTTTAGAAAATAGAAAACAGAGATGGCGTTTTTAACTAAAAGATGCACTATATTCCAAAACTGGCCAGAAATGTGGATAATAACTTCTCAGTGTACTTGCAGTTCAGCAATGCTTCAAGATTTGGATCAATAAAACACTGCCTCTTACCTACCTTAAGGAATACCCTCCATTTGCCCTTCTGTTAAGTGGGAAGAAGTCTATATATTCACAGGCAGAAAAAAAGAGCCTGAATATAAAATAAATATCCTTTGTGTCTTTAATTTCTTAGTAATTCTGCTTTTTGATTTTTTATTATCTCAAAATGGTATTTTCTGTTCCTCTTCTTCATAGGCAGAGATTTCTTCTAACTAAGAAGACCAAGACTGTCAAAAAGATACCCTTATAGAGGTATTTTTAGGAAAAAAAAAAGTGTATTAAACTGAAACTTCTGGGGAATGCATTTTTAAAACAGATCCAATTTACCATAAAGCTGCCTTGCAGTGGTTAACCTGGTGTAGTCTTCCACAGGGGAATACATCCAAGTGTGGTGGTGGAATAAGGAGAAGCATATGTTTTTTATTAAGAACTTTTAGCCTTTTACCATTTCTGTAAGGAAACACCACCACAGATGATAACTGAGCAAAGGAAAGATCATATTTTAAGTGAATTCCTATGCAATCAGTGATGATTTTTCATGCCTTTTCATCACTTTTATTAGTATTTTAAAACAGTAATAAAGAATATCTAGCTATTAAAACCTTGAAACCCTCCACTAACCCTTCCATGAAAAAAAAAGAGAGAGAGAAATCTAAACCACTCATTATCATTTGAACATTTATCAAAAATAGGTTTTAAAATAGAGAGGAAGGAGAAATTATATGTTGATCTATATTTAGTGTAATCAGGCTTTTGAACGAAGTTTTGAGGCCCATATTTTCATAATTGTGTATGTGCAACTGATTGGAATTTTATGGCAGGCAAGTTTTCCTTGAGCGAGCGAGATAGATTACTAAGTCAATATTTGAAAGCTCTTTTATTTTGCTTTGTTTTAATGCTATTCAAAAGTCTGGGTGGCAGCCATGATAGGTGCTTTATAGTTCAGAGATTAGGCCAAAGAAATAATTATGCAGAGTCTACAGTCAATTGATTTCACATGATCAGTACTGGGGAGCAACAGTTTGAAATATTTGTCTCTTATGTTTTACTTCCATGGAAATATCATATTAAACAATATTACTCATCAGGAGAATGTACTTGGCTTCTGAATCAGGCTAGTTTGTATTTTATTAGAATTTCAAACCTCTTCGAAATGCTGCCTTTGAGAGATATATTAAAATAAAGTGGCAGTGGAAGAAGGATGTTGTGTTTTCTGATTAATGTCAATAAAGACACTTCAGCACTTAAAGATCTTAAAATCTACTTCCCCAGTGCTCTAAAATGTCTTCAGCATCCCAATAGATTTGTGCTAGCCTTGAAAATATGATCGTGAAAAGAGAAAGGCAGTGAAAGGATGCATATATGTGTGTAGCTCCCACTTCTCTGTGCATAGGTGAGGTTGTTCTGGCAGGATGCAGGTGATCCTGTGAAGGCTGCTGCCTGCGGACGAGGTTGTGGGGATGCTGGGAAAAGCATTAAAAGGTTGCACTTCTGGAAACAATACTCTTCTGTCAGATCTTGTAAAGCAATACAAACGAGAAGGATTCCACAAGCTTTGCAAGCTTCATACAACCATGTTTCTTGAAAAAGGCAACTCCCCTGTTGCCCTTGGCTCCGGTAAGTTTTTTTTACTTGTCTTTTAGCATGTACTCTGAATAAACTTAATCCCTAAACTTAATGAGCCATTGTCAATTAAAATAGCCAGAATACCAGATCTTGTTCTTTTTTTTTGTTGTTGTCGTCTAAATGTTTTACAAAACCAGACGTTAATCCAAGAGTGTGACATACACACTCACACACACTCACATGCAGAGGAACCTTGGGCTTTTCAGAGTTTCTAACTCTCTTTGTTTTCCAGGGTAAAGTTATGCATCCTCATTAAAGAAAAGATGAAAAATAAGATATCTAAATTGAGCTTCAGGAATCTGAGGTACCTAAATCAACGTCTGCTTTCAGAAAAGTTGTGTTAATGTTTCTGTGCTGTAGAGTCATTGACATTCTGTTTTAGCCCCATGTTAGTTTTGGCTATTCATAATACTATATAGCTGTTTTTTTATCTTTTGTTGAGGGGTCAAAGAGATCTTTAAAAAAAAAAAAGAGAGGAAAAAAAAGGATACGTATATGTTAAAGCTGTGAAAGCTAAGAGACAAAGTAGAAAAAAGTGGTTTTCTCAGTGTCACTCACCAGGCCAGGGACAAAAGGAGGAACACAATCCAGATTTGCTGAGAACCTATATAATATTCTATCCACTATCCAGTGGCTAAAAACCATTCTCCCTGTCATGGGATGATATCACAAACACTCTTCCTCAGGCTACTTGCCTAGCAAGCATGCACGAGAATGACTTTTCTCTTGTTTATTATCACTCGGTCTATTTTTCAGCCTGGAAGTAGGCACAAGAGACCCATGCTAAATTCCACAGTTCAGAATGATACGCTTTTGCAGGAACTATGTTACTTGTTTTTTTCATTTTGTGTTTCTTTTTTTATTTTTTTTTCCTAGTGAAAAAAGCTATACCTCATAAAACTGCTGAAAACATTTTCATCAAAATTTCTTTTTAAAAATCACCTCAGGCCCTGTCTAATAATGAAAAACTGAAAATAGCCTTTCGGTTGAATGTTTGGAGAAACAGTACCTGTGAAATGATGATGTCTTAAAAACAACCTGCCTGGAATTGTTTAGTTTTGGGGGCCAATTGGAAAGACAGTCTTACACATGGCTGTAAGCCTTGCTTGTGACACCTTCCTGGTAGTGACGACAACGTGCCTATCCGGTGCAATGCACCAAGTCTTCAAAACAGAATTTTCTTCTGGACTTTTTGCTTTTTACTCCTCATGAGAATTAGACAGGGACACTAACTATTACCAGTAGACTTGATTTTTGGAGATTATGGTGATGTAGCATTAGCATCTTGATCACAATTAAAATACAAATTAGAAAACAAACCCTATAACTGTTATATCTTCCAAAGTCCTATCTAGTTTGCTCTGTCAGGATTCTGTCTAATGGATTAGACATCTGTGCAGTTTGCTTTCATCTAGGGGAAGTGGAACTGGAATTTTAGTGTTAGAAATCCTTACTAAAAATAAAAGAACAGGCTTTTTTTTGTGTCTCCAACTCTTAGACCTGCAGTTCTGAAAAGATAACCAAAATGTTTACAGAGAGAAAGTTGCAAACTCAGTGCCTGTTTTTATGTTCCTGTGCAGTAACATAAGATGGGATTTGGATTCAGTGTTTTTTGTCATAGTTTTATGTCTTTCTTGTATTTTCAGAGGACCTTCAACCTCAGTGGTGTCATCACGGGGCTTTGCACTCAGCCTGACTTGTTGCATTACAATAACGTTCACTACACTTAGAGCTGTTATCTTGCCATGGAGTTTCACACAAAGGTGTTATTGACTTCAAGCAGAATTCCATATATGAAATAATATTAGGAAATGAACTGTAGTATTGCACAGACTGACACTATATCCCATGAAGGCATCAAAAGAACTATAGCCAAAGGCCTTGATAAGCAATAAAATTATGTATAATTTCTGTTTTCTTGTTTTTCCTTTAGAAAAGGAAATGGCATGAGGTGTACATTTAGGGGCTGTTAATTTTTGATATCCCCTTTTACAAAATAAGAGCGTACAAATATGCCATGGTTTAACCATTCTACTGACAGAGTATCCAATGAAGAAGTGTTTAATCCAAGAGTGGACATAACTGATAGTTGCTCTTGTAAAATTTCTTCTAACAAAGGAAATTAACCAGTTTTGTTTAACTAAAATTAAACAATGAGACCTGACAACAGGAATGATTCTGGACTTGATTCAAAACCCTCTGAAGTTAATGCAGAATCTTGCATTGACTTCAATGGGTTTTGGATCAGGCCAATTTTGAATTAAAGACAAAGCACGAACTTTATAACAGAATTGTCCTTGCCCTTGTGTTCTTGGTATCACACATGTGCTATTCTTGTAGCACACTTTTTTTTCCCTTTTAATCTTTTTCAGGTGAGGCAGAATTAGATGAAGAAGGCCCCGCCAAATCTAGCCACATATCCTAAGTGTGAGACTGTGTCTACATGTAAATGCACGCAAAAACAAACAAACAAACAAAAGACCTGAATGCCTTTTCAGGACACAAATAGGTGAAATATTTGTGAATTCTTTGCTGAAGAACAAAGAATAACAAATTTGATACTTTCTTAGCTACATAATGCTTTTATTTCGTTTGTTCTGAGCAGCATCACAATACGGGATTTTCCCTCCCCCATTATCTGGGCATACATTTCTCTCTCAAGGTTTTTACCAGATAAAGCAGTGTCCCACTTCATCTGCCCCCTTTTCCTCCCACCTACAGCCTTTAAAAAATGCAAACTCTTATATGAGGAACTATGGTTTGCTTAGTCATTTAAGCTGTCCACCAAAAACAGGATTCATGAGAGTGATTTATTACTCACAAATGTGTCAGCAAGGTGCTCATTTACCAATAAAAAAATTTGTTCATTAATGAACCCACTTATTTATCAGGCATTTTCAAAATATTTTTTCCCTTGACAAAGCACACTGTACACTGAGATGACAGTTTCCTCTGTATCAATTGAGGTCAAATTACTCCACCCACATTAATAACAAAGTGACTCAAAACAGCATGAAAAGGTTTTACTCTGTACAGAAGGAAAACATCCGTATTTTAAGTTTGCACTGCATCCTATCATATGTTATGTTTTTAATCTAATGCAGTGTTTACAGTACCCATAAATCACTCAATCTGACATAAATGCAAAGAATATTCATTCTTCTCCTTGAGTAGAATGCAATCATGCCTTAATACTGCCTTAAAACCAGTGAGGAGTCATATTCAATAACTATCCCAATTATCTTTCAGCACAATGTTTTCCACCTGCAAGGAATGATTATGTGTCAGTAGCGATGATAAAGTCCTTAAAGAGATGTTGATGCCTCATGGAAAAAATTGAAAGACATATTGTTTGGAGAGAGTTCTGCTTATAGACTGCATTGTATATATCTGAGGTTTTTCTTTTCCCTATTTTTTATTACTAAGGACATATGCATAAAGACATATTGTGTCTCGGAGAAATAATCATTATATAGCTAAAGCAAAAACTGGCAATCATATGTGCTTTATTCCTGCTTTGGCACAGACTTCATAAATGACCTTGAGCGAACTTCTTTAACTGCTCTGTGTCTTGCTCCAGCATAAAGTGGAGGTGATTCTTATATGCGACTGATTACTAATTAATTGTAAGGTGTTCTCATTACCATTGGATAGAATGTGCCAGGTAATGGGTTGGATTATAGTCTTACCTTTTTAGCAGAAGTAGTATTTATCTTCCTGATGTGTCTAGATGAAGAAATGGGCTTGAGTACATTACTGTACTGGGTGCTGTACAAACATAAAAAATATGTTGAAAAAATGTCAACCTATATTCCAGAAAAGAAAAGGGGAGGGGGATGGGCAAAGAAGACAGTAAGACAGTAATATTGTGAGGAGGCAATCTTCTGCCAAAGTCAGAGAATATTTTGATATCAAAACAGGGAAAAGAATTGGTATTGTATATATGCAATATATACATCGATATATATATATATCAGTATTGCATATATATGCATATATAAATTGCATAGATGACTCAGAGGGCATCTCTACATTGGTAGATAGAAGTGGATCTGTGCTAACCCTGCTTTGGCTCTGACCTGTTTGAGCTACTTTGGGTTATACCAGGCTGTTAGATTTACTGTATGAATGTTACTGGAGTGACTGTAGAGAAAGGTACATCAGAGGAACTTCACAGTGCCTGTGCCCTCTGTGTAACCAAGCTCTAGGTCTTGCTGCACAAGCTGCTTGCGGACCACCTCCCACTGGCTGTTGGGGATGGTCAACTTCTTTGTACTGCATTATTCCTTCCTTTGGTTTGCAGGCCCTACCCAAATTCACTTAAAATCTTTCTTTGTAACAATATTTTGTAAGGCTGTCTTAGTTAGCCTTTCCTATTGAAAAACATGGGAAGTACCAGAGACATACTACTTTGAGTTCCTTTCATCTCTTCCTCTCCTCTTCCCCTCCTTCTTCTGCCTCCTTCTTCTCCCTGCTCTCCTTTGGAGATTTTTGAAGAAATTATCATCTTGCGTTTGATTTCCAAATAATATGCTTCAAATTTCATGCTTCTTTCCATCTCTTTCTGCCCTTAAAGCATCACAAGCACTTAGGATACCAAATATCTGTTGTTTTCTCCATCACTGAATAGTAAGATCCACAAACAAAGTTTCCAAAGATCAAAGGCTTTCACACTTTATGCCTTTACAAAAGTTTTAACCACCTGCAGCTCACAGTGACTTTAGCAGGATTAGCAGTGACTCCCATTTCTATACATGAAATCTCCTCTCATCAAAGGCCTATGTTTCTGTTCATGTGACTAGGCAGCCAGGTGGCGGAATTATGGCCCTTCTCAGGCTTCCTTCTGTTTGTGACGATGAGACCAGCAGTTCAACAAGTGGACCTTGAAGGTCTGCATAATTACTTGAACTTTTAATTACATTTCTGAACTGAATTAGCTTCTATCCTTTCTGATTTTTTTCTATTCCTTGTTTTAATTGACTGTGCTCCTTGATCTGTCTGTCATCATGCAAAAATGTGTTGTTAAATGGATTTAATAGCTTCCTGCATGTGCAGCAAGCAGTATCTAGCATAAGTTAAGGGGTACATGTCAATCAAAATTGACTCACTCTTAAATTTCATTGCTTTTGTGTGTTTAAATCAGATCCTTAATGCTACTTGAAATCTTCTTTTGTGGTTACATTTTAATGCTTTTGTGCTAAACCTTCCAGAACAATGTCCTTTCCTGGCAGCTGATACATTGAAACTACCAGTGCCAGAGGAAAAAAAATTGTCATTGAAATGCATAAAGATAAGAATGACAGACTATTCACTCAACTTGTACATTCAAAAATACATACTTTGTCCTTCTCAGACTGAAATGGCTTCTTTGGAATAATTGTGGTCTCTTGTATCATGTCAATTCACAGTGTCAGAGCCATTATGATTATGTCAGAGCCATATATAGATATGTATATTAAAAAAAAGTCTGAGAAAAGGTGATTTTATATACACAGCCAGTGTCATTTCTGTGTTAACAATGTTAATTTCTAAAAAGAAAAGAAAAAAGGAATATGACACCCGAGGGGTCTATTTGATTTAGTAAATGTACTAACCGAAAATTTCCCTTTTAAAAAGGAGAACTTCTTTGCTATCCAACTCTAGCAAGCTATTTATTTTCCAGATTATGTTAATATTCATGAGATGTATTGTTTTTGCAATTCTAGAACATCTGTTTGCTCAAAGAAAGCGTAAGTGTGAGGAATAAAAAAGTCTTCATATTGTTCTGCTAATACGTCTTGACCTTGATTTTGAGTGACTATCTAGTTTCAACTCGCTTTTCATGTCCATTGTCTGCTTAAACTCTCAAATGAAATTAATTGCTTCTTTTATTATTGGTGATATTTATACCTGTTCATTAGGAATTGTAGGGAGACATAATAATATTCTTGTTATACAGTCCTTCTTTTGGAGTAACAAAGAGCATCAATACAGTTTAGTCTGCAGCCAAGTGATTTCCTGTCGGTTACTCCATGTCTTATCATCA
The DNA here is from genome assembly GCF_000705375.1 of Tinamus guttatus. The sequence goes on along the minus strand of NW_010586454.1, from coordinate 19,533 downwards.
ATCCCTTGGCACACAGTATCAGTAGTCATGTGTTTATTCTTAATGCTTACTTAGCACTGTAATAAAATATGAGAACCTAATTTTCAAATAGGTTAAAAATATTAGGAGGAATATTTAAAGATATTCATTTTCAATCTCATGTCCATCCATGTCCCTGATATCACATTGCCTGAAAATTTTAGTTCCTCCTGTTAAAAAAAAAAGTATATCTCACTACAAGTGAGAAACGGAAGCTTTTACACTTTAACAGAGGAAACATGTATCAACACCTTATCTTTGAAGACAATATCATGGTAATAATGAAATTTCAGCACAGCTTTGGACTGAGAAGGCTGTTAAAATTGCTCCAAGTTCAATGAACAGAGAAACTGGAAGTATCTTTCCAACATATGTTGAACAAATACCAGAGCAAAGAGGTCACAAACCAACATGGGAAAGCATTTGAAAGTCTAGCTTTGGGATGTCAAAACTCTTGGCCTGTTTTGTACTTGAAACAATATTTTAAAGTTTACACTACTCAGGAGAAATATTAATTCAGGAAAGCAAGAAGGCTTTAAAACCTTTAAATATCTTTAAAATGGAAGAACTGTGAGGGAGGGATATTTTAATTTTGGTTGAATCTATGTAAGATTTGGAACATTAACTGCTGACTGTGAAGGTAAGCCAAAGAGCGAATAAAGGTACACTTTGTCATACATTTGAGTCGTCCTCAGTGGAAAACTGCCAGTGTCGCTTGTTATATGTGTTGATGCCTGCCATAGAAGGCATCAGCTGCAGATATACCACGAGAGAACAGGTCAGATGGAGTAGACAGTGCACAGTCTAATTGTCAACAAGAGGCAGTAGTCTAATCCAGGAAAAAATAGGCAGCTGAAGACAAGAAAAGAATGATACTGTATTGCTGTGAATCATTGCCTCAGCATACCAGCAAATTAACTCCTAACATGTTTTTTTTTGTAGGCAAAAGAAAATTTTAAGAATATGTTGGAATGAGAACAGGTTTTGTGGGTGTTTATGGAGAACTCCCAGACTTGAAGGGAAGCTTGAGAGAACCATACAGGGTCAAGGGTGGCAATGAGGAGTCTTGCAGAGAAAACTTACTTATATGTCGTGCAACAAAAAAGAAAGTGAATTGTGCCTGAAGCAATTGATTAGGAGAATGGTCCATGTACAAAGAGCAGATAGGCTATGCCTCAGAGATGCTACACAGAAGGTCTTAAAGATGCTGCACAGAAGGAAGCTGTAATACATAGCATAACTGTGAAGAGATGAAGAAGGGTCAGCATTAAAGATGACATGGTTGTTTCTTACTGTCATAAACTACAGTCAGATGAAAAGATAGTGGAGATGGTAAGGAAGATAATAAGGAAGAAAAAAACGTACCCTCAATGGTGAAGAATATCCTTGAATATTTACAATCAGAAAGAAGAACATGCATTAAAGGTGATAGAAAGCTAAGTAAGTAACTGATTAAAAGATGGAAGATGGGAGGCTGTTCTGACCTAAGTCACACAGATTGCTGTGCTGGGTTTCTTTGTGCTCTACTTTCTCCCTAGGGAGTGATACACTCCACGCTTCCACATGAAGTAGGAGACTGGCTACTGTTTAGACCGCAGTGTTTCCTTTTAGGTCAGTTCTTGGCTTGCTTTAAAGAGAAATGTTTTGCTAGCAGCAGGCTGAATTGGATCAGAAAGTCTGGTCCAATCTGTGATATATAAGGTTAATACCTGTGTTGAGATTTCTGCCATACGGAAACCTCAGAAACAAAAACTTCACCAGATTAATGGAGTGGTCTGATGACCTCAATTCTAAAATGCCTTTTTGTGGGTTTAGGCAAAATATTAAAACTTAGATTCCTCTGGTTTTTATATGTCAAATATGAATTCAGATAAAGTAGACTTCATATGTACTTAAGATATTAGAATCATAATTACACCACAGAATTGTGAACAGGTTTCACTACTTTATAAATATACTGCCTGACAGGATCTAATCCAAATATACTTTTGAGTCTGTGCTACAATTGCTGTTATATACTTCTGACATTAATGGAGTGAGAAAACTATGTACTGAATTTCCAATGGTCCAGATGCAGTCATGAAAATTAGGTTTGAGATTGTCATGTGTCCTCTAAAAACAAAATAAAGAAGAAATTGAAAAATAATTATATATTTTAGCACGATTTGAAAACTAGTACCCTTTGTTATGTTGGGGAAAGTATTTGATGATTTGCAACTGACTCACATCCATCTTTTATTGAAATATGACAATAATAACTAATTCTTCATGAAAGCCAGCAATCATCTGTGTTGCAGAAAGAATGTCCTAAAGAATTAGATGTTTATATCTGCTCAGAATTTTATATCTGTACTTCTTTTATGCAATTGGACAAAAGCATGGTTATATGATAGTTCCAAATGAAAATGCATTTTTAATGTCTGGAAGCACAGCTATTTCCTGGGATATAGAGTTAAACCCAGTCCATTGCAGGTAAGGTCTCATCTGCAAAATGTTGAGCATAGTTTAATTTTAGAAAGAGTTTCTGGAAATTAAGATCTGAGTACATGGTTCCAGCTGTTCTAATTACTATCTATACAGACTTTGTCATCTCTCTCAACCATTTTCGGTTATCATGGGGAAAGTGATATAGGGCTAATGCTCTACCCAAATGATATAATTCCCATATCCTTAGAGGACACAGATATATTTCTCTTCTTGCTGATTCTTTTATCTGCAACATTGATAGTTCTGCAAAAGCGGCACTTTTCCTAAGCAATAAAATATTTCACTCAGCGTATCTGTATGAACAGCATGGTTTACAATCAATTAATTGTTAATCAGATTTAGGAACAGGTACAAGGGAAAGAAAACTGGATAAGATCTCAAATGGAGGAGGGGACGGAAGCCAAAATCTCATCAGAAAAGAATAATTTCCAACTGAAAACTAGTATCATTGATATTCATTGGTCTCTGTCTTATTTATTCATTGGCCATTGCCTTTATCAAACTTTATCAGCTACTTCATAAATTGATGTTAAGTATAGTTCTGACTGTCATGCCTGACTCAAAACTAGCTCACATAAGAACTTTTCCTGGTTTATGAATACTGAGTTAAATTACTTTTTAAATTGTATTTCAATT
>NW_010586454.1:0-10779 GCF_000705375.1 Tinamus guttatus | reverse complement strand
TCAAGAAGTGTAGTGATTTAAAATACTAAAATGACCAACAGTTTTTAATAGTGTGTTCTAATTGCAATAGCTTCTTTCGTGTATCAAGCTCTACTAAGAGATAATTGACCTCTGCATCTGTTAAGCACTCTCACATTTGGCTTGGGAAACATAATTCACATCACAGCCAATTACCCTGTGATATAGTCTGCAAAACTCAACTATTGGCATAGCTCTGCCCTTTCTTTTCCTGCTTTCTTCTTTCCTTCCTTCCTGTCTGCAATATTTTGGCTGTCATATTTGTCAGTTGTCCTCTTTGTTCTCTTTCATCTATCCTTTACTGTACAAATCCAAACAGCAGAAAATATCCAACTCAGAATGATTCTGCTGTTTCAATGCATAAAGCTAAACAATGATTTACAGTGACATGGAAAATAGTGATCTCTTAAATACTGTTTTTAGTTAATCTTGTATATAAAGCCTTTTAAACTACATGCTGAACTGCATGTGATAAGCAAGTCTGATAAAAGAGATTTTGCCTTGCTTACTGCTGTAGAATTGTCTGTTATTGTGTCAGGTTCTTTTTTATCATGGTTTAACCAAAGCTGTTCAATTACTCTTCGTCCTTTAATTAGTTTTTTCATATGTGTTATACTGCCCATCACATTGGCACCTGGGCAGGTTACATAAATTAAAACAGTATATTAAGAAAATATGACTCCTTTGGGAATAAAAGTCTCAATAACTAAACCTCTGCCTCTGTTATTAAAAATGGCCTAGAGGTCAACTGAAAATCAGGGCGATTAATAAATCTAGTAGGGTCTTTTGCAGAGTGCCAGAGCCTGGTTCCCTGCTGGAAACCCTGTTGGGTCAGGCATACTGTAAGCAGAGGAATGACAGCAAGTCTCATCCTTGATAGGAATAAGCTGAGACATAACCTGATTGATAAATGAGTCACAGTGTCTCCTGATAACTCATAATCAAAACTTTAAGCTGCCTTCACAGGCAGAAAGGTTGTACATTCATGTTCATTACAAGATATGTTTGCAACACACCAGCAAGACTCCTGTTAACTATGTTTTGTCTAGGCTGATTTCAGCTGCTCCTGTCGTCACTGCTCTGCTTGTTAGAAACCAGAAAAACACAGAAATGACAGCATCCACTTTTGAAAACTTGATATAAGTCTGAGTTCTAAATATTCTGGAAAGGCTTGTGACTGAATGACTTTATTAAAACACAGATTGTCAATGCCATTTCAATGCAGATAATCTGATTTGCAAAGAAATATTTGATAGCGAATAACCAGTGCTACATAACAGGGACTTCTCAGCAACCCTATTTCTTATCTTCTTGTTAATTAAAAAGCTGTAAAAACCTACTTAGGGTGCCACGTCTTATTTTCTTTGAGCATACCTCGTTTCCCATCATGTACTGAGCCAGTAATGATTGAACTCAGTAATACCATAGATGTGTTTAGGCTCATCTTTGTAGCTGTTGGGTCTGATGTTAGTTGTATAATGTATCCTGACTATAAATGCTGTAAATACAAATGAAACTTCTTCAAGAAGCGGCAAGAGTATATTCCATCCCATCAAACTGAAAGTTCTTTTTCTGTGTCTGTACAGTACCACAAAGCCAAATACTTTCCCCCACACTGTCATATTGCTGTAGGAAACAGTTAGGGAGCTGGAGAGAAACAATGCACTCAACATAACAGTAGTATGCAAAGTTGTACTCTGAAATGAATACATCACCACAGCTTGATTCTTCTGAAGGCTAGGGGAAATGGGCATCCTGAATACAAATGAAACCAAGGCTGTGGTATTTTGGTCTAGGAAGATATCAGAATGGTAGAAAGTAAGTGCAGGAACATATGGTTGAGAGTCCTGCTATGTAGATTAATTGATCTGGGTTCCTTAGATTATCTTGATGAATCCAAAATAGCCAGCCAGGAACTTCACTTTTACACTATCACAGTTATCACTGCTTTGATCACCAGACTGGAGACTCTTACCTCTCCTTTTCTAGAAATGAAAGTGCACATGGTGTGGCCTATCTCCAGTCCCAGCATCCTGCCCACCAAGTAACCCATGATGCTCAGCAAACATCGTCTTTCTACTTTGCTTTCTATGCTGATCCAAATGCAGTTCAAATCTTACAAATTCAGGCCCTAATATATTTTTAGAAAATTGTCTTCTATGACCAAAACATTTTTGTGACTTTAAATCTTATTACAATTAGGACCTCAATGACTAACTTGGTTAAGGTGGGAGGTTTACACAGCAATCTTTTGTGCTGGAGAATAGGGTTAAAAGCATGTAAGATGCAGTGCTATTTTATAGAACAGAATTTCAGTGTTCTGAAGTTATTTCCAGGAATTTATTGATAATGTTCTGTGTGTGAATTCACTTGCTAAGTATTTAATTTGCTTAATATCTGTGACAAGATAGTAAATAGAGGCTTGAATTAAAAAGGTTAGTATAATATATATTGTATATACTGTATATATATTATACAAATCCCATGCTTCAGGGCTTGCAATGATTACTTTTGGGGAGGCTAAGAGGAATTTTTCCGTTTTTTGATCCGTTATGTGAGTTCTTCCTTTTACCTTCCTCTGGGCAGCTGATCTAGCTAGACAGAGATGTATGCAACGCTTAGTGGCATTATATTTGCAGGTGTCTGATTGATATATATTGCTCAAAAACTCATGATTAAACCAGTCATTGGATTTGTGGTCAGGAAGAATTTTTCTCAAATTGAGATTGAAACTGAATTGGATTTTTTAAACCCTTTTCTGTAGCATGAAGCATCATTTGCTTCCTAGCATCTTTTTTTTATTTTATGTGGGAAATATTTTTTGTCAGATATTGGCAAGAGCCTTGAACTCTCCATGTGCCTTCTTGTAGCACATGATATTTTTATGCCATAGTTGCTACAGGGCTCAAGTTTGTTGCAGGAAAGTGAAAAGTTTCAGTGACTGGGTACATGAACCACAGGCATGGAATTAGATATTGCATGGAGACAAAAAGACATCTGCAGTATAGCAGCCCATGCCTGCAGTTTCTGGAGGCAGTAATACATTCAATTCCTCTTTTCTTGTGGTTAAGCAATCACATCAGAGATGGTCTGGAATCAACCTTTGATACCTAGAATCAATTTTCTAGTGCCAATCTTTCTTTTACCTTTTTTGGGAAAAAGATAGGCAAAGAATAGGAACATGAGGGTCATGGGGATAGAAAGCCAGTGGTTGAATGCCTGAGTGCAGGAGTGTTTGGAACCAAAACTGAGCACAGCCCATTGCATGGAACACAAATTGGCTGGAGAGGTGTGGAAGGTTGTGGTTGTTTCCATTTCTATTCCACATTGGAAAAAATGGTCATTGCTGCTCCTAGGTTACACACTGTGCTTGCAGTACTAAGCCTGGTGCCTCATCTGTTTTTTCCTTTTTTCACCCAATGTTAATAGTAGTGTAAAAGTGTGGGAAATTGTAGATATGCTTCTGATTTAAATAGAGAATACAATGTAAATTTATTAGATTAATAGTTATAATGAAAACTGCATGCATTTTTCTTGGCAATCATTTCAATCATTTCATTGTAAGCAATCCAACTTTCCTGTGTTTCCCCAGTAAAGCATATTTCCAGAGGATTTGGTCTTTCCAAGTGCATTGTCAAGCACTGATAAATTTTTATGAGCTTCTGCTAGTGTGTGACAGCCACCATGGATATTAGAAATTATAGGAGAGCACTTAAAGTGTGCTGCTCCTCCTTTGGAGAACATCTCCTTTAAGTGTCAAATTATGACTGGTATAATCTTTACTTTTTTTTTCCTCTACTGTTGGAGTAATAACTAAATTCTCCTCTGAAAACTCAAACAAGGTTTCATTGGAATAGCAGATATTTAATCAAAGTTCACACGAAGATGATGAATTCCAAAAAAAACCTGAGATGGCTAGAATGCTGTGTCTTCACTTACCCATGTCTCAGAACAAGGCGGTGAAACAAGCTTTAGGTCATGCTTTTGATGACCTAAAGCAACTTTAACTGAGTATCTATAGTTCTGAGCTGGAACATGCTAAAAAAAAATCACATATTTATTAAGTCTTTTCTTACTAATGGCCTCTCTACTGAGGCTAAACTGAGGCTTTTTTCTTGTTTTAGACAACTGAAATTCTTTGGTTGGAAACAGTTTTCATGCTGTGCATAGTCATGGGGCAGAGGGAAAAAGAATTTCCACGGGAATTTAACTGTCCTAAGATATTGATATTTATTTTAATGTGCATTTATATGGCCAGAAAATAAACACACAGAAAATAAACACACATTGCAGATGGAAACTGCAGAAAAGCAGAATCTAGTGACAACCATTGTTTTAGTTGTTCTACTAGGTATGTAGCTACAAGCTGGTGAGCGCCTCAAATAAATTTAGCTGTCATATGTTCTTCATTCTGAGAATTCAAACTTTTTTTTTTTTTGTAAAAATGGTGAAATTAAAGCAGAGAAGTAATAAGATAGCTAGTCTAAATACTATAGAAAGACTAGTGTGCTTGCTTTCAATATAAGGGGCTATCCAGTAGGCCATGCTATGTTAGAAAACGTCTCCAGAATGCAGCAGTAATAGCTTTTCAAGCATCAACTCCAAGTTATTGTTATGGGCATATTTTAAACACTTGTTATGAGTAATTCAGCAGTAATGAGCTAATCTAAGAAACTGGAGGAAGAGAGGAGCAGGAATTTTTCTATTCCATAGGTTGGAGCTTAAGTAGCAGCTGCGGTGGAGCTCAGTCAGTGTCCATTGCTGTACTCACAAAACTGGAGAGAAGGAAAAGGTTACAATGAAGTCTAAACATGGGCTGCTGAGCTGGGAAGAAGAAAGGGATTTTAGTGGAACTTGGCAAGAAGATGTAGACAGGAATGACAGAACAAAGAGAGATGGTGAACTGGAGTGTGTAGGCAAGACCTAGGGAAAAAAAAAAAAAAGAGAGAGACAATTAGTTAATAACAGCAGAAAGGGTTTCTGAATATATGTAATACATACCCTAGTTCTTTTGTATAATGCACAACAGAGTGAAAGTTTCTACTGACACACCTAACTTTTGAGCTTCCTATCCATGACGTGAATTCGCACTGACTAGAAGTCTTTTTGTCACATCCCTTCATCCTTGCAGATCTGAGTACTGTTCACTTAATTTTTGACATATTTAGTTAGAGTATAATGAGCTTGTAAAGAAAATAAAACATCATTATATGTAACACAGACTTACTAGTTTTTATTTTTACATTCCTCTGAGTTATAACACTTATATGACAGTACCATCTGCGCTCCCTGGCAGAGCTGAGGCATTCTACAGATATATAAGAAATGACAGGTACCCTATGAGAAACAGCCTCCTGCCTAGCAGACTAAATGAGCTGATGGAAGAAAGAAGGTAGAATATATGAGTGAACAGGCTAAGTTAGTGAGGCAGGTAACAAAACGTAGAAAATTAAATTTGAAAAAAACATATAAGTCATTGCGGAACCTAACTCAAAGGTGTTTCAAAAGTGAGTTGTGCATCATTGTTTTCCAACAGATCTTAGTTTCTTGAGCACTCAAGCATCTTGAAAATGAAAAGCTGTTTCTCAAACAGATCAGCATTTCCTGGTCTGTGGGGCATATCAGAGAAGGTGCAAGATGTTCTGGGAAAGAAGAGGAAGACATGAGAAGGAATGTTCAACTTTTTATCCATATATACCACTGTCTACCTCTTGTCTGATGAGAATGGTTCTGACTTATGTTTTCAGTGTCTCAAAAGATTTTAATACAGTATACTTCAATAAAGTAAATTAAATTGCTGAATTCAGCTAAATTAAGTTAGAAAATGGACAATCTCAGATTATTATCAGACTGTTTTTGTCTTCCAAACTTTTATTTATTTTTCAAAGAAAAGTACAGTAGATAGTTTGCCTGAAAAATGGCTATTAATGCCTTTGCATAAAAGATGGCAATGCCGACAGTAATATATATATAAAGAGAATGCATAGCACTATAATAAGGGCACTAAGAACTGCAAGGTCATTGTATCTTATCTTTTGACTTCAGAACAGACAAGTATTTCCTTCCATGGGAGGTTACAGTGAATATTTTCTGTTTCAGAAAGCTACTCTGAATAATTTCGTTTAATTTAAGAGGACTTTGCCCTGACTATGGTATTTCATTATTCTCCATTTACTGAAAGAAGTGTTTTTTTTGATAGTGTAACCTTGGTGCATGACACAAAATCAAACAACATCAATGAGTGATGATCAGAGAACAAGAAAACAAAGTCCATGAGTATAGAAAAGACACTAGTCAAACTAGGAGTATCTGTGCCATTAAATACCAATGTATCTTGTCTTCATGTGTTCACCTTGGTGTCTAATCCAGTTTAAAAACATTATCATACTTATGTTTTTTTTTTTTTCTTCTTAAAGATATCTAACAGGAAGAAAGTGCTTGGGAAGATTTGGATAAAACCAAATAGAATCACCAGTTTTAAAAGTTCAAGCATTTGCTCCTGATGGAATATCTCAAAGATTTATGTGTTTTTTGATGATTCATTATGCCAAGCAATGAACTCTTCCAAATTTCTTAAGCCCAAATAACTAAAACTAGAATCTCAAGGAAAAGATGCCTAAATTGCTCACATACAGTTCATATTCTTGACACGTAATGTGATAAATGAAGGAGTATTGCACATGTGCAGCAACGGTGTAAAGAATTTTATTAGATTATTTAGATGACAATGTGGTTGCTTAAGTTTGAAAATAATTCTGGTAAATTTCTCCTTAAAAAAAAAATCATAGAAGATGTACCCAAGGAGGTCAAGTGAGTATTTGAATAAGCTAGAGAGAAAATTGATAAGGAAAAAAAAGTAAGTAAATAGTAAATGATTTATCATTTTCAAAATAGCACATTTTTTATAGTTCATTTCCTCCACAATGTAAAATCTATAAAAAGAATCTTAAAGGAAGTTGTACTGGAGTGTGGGCTTTCATTAGCATATTAGAATTACCCTACAGCCATTCCTTGCTGCTAATCACAACATTGCAGCAAGTTCTAAAAATACAAAAATACAAAAGGGTGACTATTAGCATCAGATTATTTTTCCCCTCTCCACAAAACACAGGAGTTTAAGAAAACAACCCAGACGTTCATCATAAGTAGACTTTAATTTGTATCTACACTGTGTTCTTCTCACTTCATTAGCCTCAGAATTTGTGATTGAACAGGACTGTTTGGGCAGCCTATTGCCTAGTTGGAGATGTCAGAAGCAATTACTTTCACAGATTTAAGATTTTATCATATAAATTCTTTTTAGCTTTCTCAGTGGACAGCACAAGTAGGGCCATTTGTTATGCATTTCATCATATCTTATCAACTGGCCAGAGTTTGCATCTCATCACGGATTGTGTCGTACTTTGCATGTGAACAAATGAAGGGGAACTTTAGTTAGATGAAGTTGCCACAGCTAGATATTTGAGTGGTTTTCTTGGAATGTTGACTGTTGGCCTGAGGCCTGGAATGCTGGGAGATGGGAGGTGGGACATGTGATGAAGACAGGCATTTAAAAGCTCCACAGTTGCTCACGTAGCATCTTCAACCAAAAGCACTTCAGACCTACCTCAGCAGTAGCTTGTGGTTAGCTTCTCATAACACTTAGGATTGTTTCATGTCTAGCTGATGTGTGGTAATGTATTCTGAAGAACAACTGACCAAGGAGCACTTCTCTACTGTTGTCAAGCATTCCTTCAACAGAAACTGTGTTATTAATATTTCAGTTTTAATCTGAAGATTACTGAAAAGATACCTACAAGACCTAACAAAATGAACACACTCAAACACATTTCAGTCTCATAATTTTAAATTCAATCTAATGTTAAAGAATGATGAAAGAACTTTCTGGTTCTTAACTATTCACTGAATACATTTAATGACTGGGAAAATTCTATGTCCCTTTTTGCCTCCCTTCCTTTCTCTAGAATAATCTGTATGACTATTTCCGTTAAACTTTTGGCATTGGTACTATTCTAACAGTTTCAGCTCCATTTTTAGACCTTCAAATTCAAAGAGAATAGCTAACAATCTCTCTCAGGACTGACAAGCTTGTCGTATGTGAACTAATAGGTTAAAACTGATGTTTTCCTTATAAGCTTAAAACCATATTCTGTAAGATAATTTTCACTGATAAATAATTCTTAGCAGTGTGTAAGGCCATTATTATAGCATCAAAATTTTGCTTTGAAAGACAATGCCATTAGATGATTTTATCATACAAGGATAATATATATTTCAATATCTTGAACAGGAGGATGGACAATGTGGCATGTTAAAGAATCTTCTAGCTTCTATTTTCAATAATTTCTACTTCTAGGAATAAAAACATTACTTTTCTTGTTTACCTATAGGTCTGGAAAATTTATCACTTATTAAAATATTAAAGAATTTGGTTAACACCCCATTTTTAGCAAATATGTTTTCCTCTAATTATAGTAGTATTTGTACATTTTTTGTCTGACAGTAATATCACACATTTAGATTTCTTCATAAGGCCTCTTGTTCACACATTGTCCATGAGCAGAGATAGTTTATACGATATTTTTCTTAGCTAAGTTGTTTTATGGGAACAAATTTCAGCCTTGTGCTGCTTGTAAATTTGGTATTCCTTGAATAGTAGTAACAGTTCAATATTTGAGCTTATGATTTTTATTGTTCTCACTGTTCTGTTTTATGACTGATGCCTAATTTCCTTATATTCCTGATTTCAAGTGAAACGGGTTTTGGTTAGGTAAGGCTAGAAAATGGATGATTAATTATTAACTAACATTCCCATTGGCTGGCAGCATACTTTATGACAGCCCAAGTGCTTTTTGTTGTTGTTGTTGCTGTAGTTTGGGTTAATGTTATTCTTACATGATAGATTTGATCCAACTATGTCTCCAATTCGACCCATACTTAAGGAAGCACTGAAGGACTCAGAGCTGAAAGCTAATCTGTAGTTGTAGAAAAACATACTAATGTTAAAGCCATTTGTTTAAATAGCATTCACTTTTATGAGTTCAATCATAATAAACTGATGTCCTTCAGAAAGTCATTTATATTCTCACAGTTACACCATAAGATTAAATTCTGATTCTGTAATCAGACATATGTCCGTTTAAAGAAGTACTGTCTTAAGACAGTGTTCACAAGATCTCAGTGACCTTTTCAAACACTTCTCAGTAGTCTTACCATCCTTCTCCATATGCAATTATGATATCATGTCAGAAACAAATGCATGTAGTATTCACTATTTGATGATGACACCAGCATCCAATCTCTCCACAAATGTCTCTTTTTCTACCTCACTTTAAAAAATAAGAACGTTACTATCTTCTCCTCAAATCTTGCTACAGTTTTCCTGCAGAGATTCTATCTTTCTATATGGATCCAGTTACCCTTTTTTTCCCCTTACTCACCTTAATTCAGACTGAGGAATCAGTGCAAGCAGAATGTCTGGATAGTGTGCCACTATCTAGATAACAGGTGAAGACACCTCTTTGCCTAGTAACATGTACAGGCAGCTGATGGTCATTCATCCTTTTTCTATCAAACTACCTTATGGTTATAAACCAGTTATGAACTGGTTATGGCTTAGCCTCGGGCATTTCCTCTGTTTTTCAAATTAGCAGAAGTGCTGGGAGTAAGAGTTAATAAGGAAGAGGGGAAAAGCAAGGTCTGGCTATGGCTATGGGGAGGAGGGGAGGTTACCAATCAAGCCAACAGATAGCAGCCACAGACAACTGATGATTTAGCACCTTCAAGGCACCTTGTTGTCTTTATGTGTGCAGGAAAAGAGGTAAGCCTGGGACCATGACAAGAGAGAAAATGCTAATGCCTAGATCAGTTCCAACCACACAGCCCCTTTCTGTACACAAACGCTCCATACACAAACTACTTTTCTTCATTTTGTCTAATCTACATTTGATTTGGGGGCACTCCTTGTTACTTTTTTTATGGTGTCTCCTTATCTCCACTGTTATTCTGAAGAAGAAAAATCTTGCTCAGAAGCAAATCTGAGAGCAAAGAGCTGCTCCATATACTTTGCTAGTTAGAAGCACAAACAGAATTTCCACCCTAAATCGTCATGCTATATCTAGCCGTTGGCTTTTTCTGATGTTTTCTCTGATACCTAACATACACTTGAAGGAACCGCCCATGGGTGGTTCACCGAGGATTCTCTAACGGAGGAAATTGCTCATAATCAACCACCCAAACTAATTAAAGTTGTTCTCTTCTGCTCTCCATATTAGATTTGTGTATCCTGCAGAGCTAACCAACTTTGAGTGCAAAGAATAATAATAAATAATTCCCTTTCCTTCAGCAAAAAAGCTTGATTTAATTTGGCCAGCCACAGAAAAACAAAAACAAAAACCCAAAACCATAAAAAAAATTCCTTCCAGCAAAACATCACTCATTTGTCAAACTACATTTCCCAAAATGTCATAGACCTAACGTCAAAGTTAACACTGTCTTCTCAGTCATAAAAAGGCTGATCAAGGAGTCCAGATTACAAACAAGTCATCCAAAGTAAGGAGCAGCTTGTCATCTCAGTAGCCCATACTGATGTGTAACAAATATGCAATATTTAAATCGCAAATGTAATATTTAATGGCAAACCAGATAAGACATCCTTCTTATTATAATTACATTTTGACCTTTTCTGAGTTGCATAAGATTGGAGTAATTGTATAACTGGTCTCATTTCTTCAATATCTATGTTCCCTACTGAAAAAAAAA